>JAGFPH010000043.1:654782-675835 GCA_018207615.1 Philaenus spumarius
TTTAGATTGAAGACAACACAGCAGTGAGTATGTTGACAGGAGTTTATTTACTTCAAGCAAAATGTATTCCAGAAAACTCGGGTCGGTTAAAGTATTCACAAGGTGAAATAAAGAAAGGTGTTGTGCAAAACCTTTTTGTGAATTGTGTGTTTTATTGAAGACTATCTTTTTAAGGCGGCAGGATCTTTCCCTCTTCCGAGTCATGTGACATTGTTAACCTTTTATTAGAGAATTTGTATAGGAAAGATGAGCTATTGCAGTGACCATTATAGTCGGAGACATAAGGTCTCATGTACTGATAGGATAGCGATACCTTCCTCATTTTGTTCCTGATGTTTGTTGTGATAGCACTCAGTTTTGCCATTTTACAAATAAATCGCTCAAATGAAGACAAGTTTGATTTTTTTACGTACAAGAATCTGCTTGGGTCTTCGTCTAAAGACTAGATGAAACCAAAACACGACATTTCAGATTTTTGCACTACACAAGTATGATCTGTGTATTATATTAAGTAACTTGTGTAGATGGATGACTATGGGGAAAAGTATAATTTTCCACAACTTTGATTGTCCATTACTTTGAAACGAAGCAAGGTACTAAGCTTTAGTTTGCACCATTCTGTTTCTCCTTTAATAAGCTTTTCAATGGTGTATTATGTGCACTACCTTTACATTTGAAATTCTTAAACCTCCCTACCCCTCAAGCCTCCAAAAATCATAAAGATATGTCAAATAAATTTTTTTGTTATGCAACACAATGTATATACAAAGTTTTGTTAGCTTATTTGCAGAAACAAAAATAATAAAGCTGGTGTAGTGTCCTTAACCGAGCGGTGAACTATTTACTCTTTCTACAATGTATATGAATATTTATGAATTAGGATGACCATTAATAAACAATAAGCCAATTAGTTTAAACATGGCTTAAACAAGACGGACACATGTATTTTAGGTACAGGCAAGAAGAAGGAATACATTCCTTAAAGAAGAGCAAGGAAGGATACGGAACGAGTCCCGTTGTCTTGTGGGATAGGACAATGTATTCTGGGATCGCCATGACATTTATTGCCAACTTAAGTAACATAATTATTTTATGCGTACACTACAACTCCTCCCCTTTAAATTTGGTATACAACATTTAAGAAACAACTGATACTACATTGCTCTTGTAACTCACAACAAGTTTTCATGTTAACCAAAAATTATTTTAGAAGCCATATTTAAACAAAGAAAAATTTCCTTAATATATGTAAACATAATAAACAAAACAAGTTCTCTTAGGTATTCCTTAATTACCTTATACAATAATTCTAATAGTCAACATAATAAACAACAAAAATAATACAAGACAAATAAAAATATAGAATGATACCTTTAATTCAACATTACAAATTCAACCTGGAAACTGGTTGTCTAATGCGTAGAGGATATCTACGTTCTACCATAGACGTTAAAGGTTTATAAGATGGTGATTTAATTTCAACGCCACTGTCAAAACTTGTTCTATCAGAGACTGGTGATTTAGACGCGGTCCCCTCATTGAAATTAGGTGAGCAACTTTGAGGAACTGG
This sequence comes from Philaenus spumarius, assembly GCA_018207615.1. NCBI lineage: Eukaryota > Metazoa > Arthropoda > Insecta > Hemiptera > Aphrophoridae > Philaenus > Philaenus spumarius. Next base: position 656,353 of record JAGFPH010000043.1, read on the forward strand.
AACTAAGTGTTCTTCCAAGGTACTAGGTTTAATTGTATCTTTAGTATTGCTAACATTACTATCAATAAATGAATCTCTAGCTATCATCTGATCAACATGACGTTTCCATGTTATACCAGTTTCAAGTTCAATTAAATATGTAATGTTGCTTAATTTTATTTTAACAAAACCTTGCACCCATTTATTACTAGAACGGTAGTCTCTCACAAGTACAGGCTGACCAACATAGAACGTTCGTTCCTTGCTACCCCTATAATATGTACATTGATTCGCTTGCTTATCAACTACTACTTCATGTACCTTTGGTCTTAACAAGTCTAATCTATTTCTCAAATTTCTATTAAACATCATTTTAGCAGGTGTTTCATTTGTAGTACAATGAACAGTATTTCTATAATCAAACAGAAATCTACTTAAAGCTAAATCCAAATCAACTTTGTCATTTAAAACACATTTAAGTTTGTTCTTAACAGTTTTAACCATTTTTCTTAAGTATGGGAACGATTGGCGTTCCCCATTCACTACTATTAACTTGAGTTAATATACCTTGTTTTACTAGGTTTTCCAATTCAATTTCTACTTTTTGTTTCAAAGAATATGGAATAGGCCTTGGTTTAAAGTATTTAGGTTCAATATTGGGTTTTAATTTCAATTCAACACATCCCCCTTTAAATTCACCCATTTTTTGATTGAAAACATCTGGGAACTCCTTAAACAAATTGTCAACTAATTTCAAATAGTATTCATTAGTATTAACTGTACTTGAATGATGCAAATCTGCAGCAAAACTTATATTTACATTCAGAGCTTTAAGCCAATCACGACCCATTAAAGGATTTGCACCATTTTTTATAACATACAATTTTAACTTTTTGGTTATGTTCTTATATTCAACATTTACATAAATCACTCCCATCGGAGCTATTTTCTCCTTAGTATATGAACTTAATACTAAATCTGAAGGGCATAGCTTGATATAACTGAAAATTTCTTTATAACAATCGTATGAAATTATAGACACAGCAGCACCTGAATCTACTTCAAAAGTTAAACATTTCTTTTCGACAAATATTTCTATAGTAATAGGATCTACCCTTTCACGAGCTTTATGGGCTTCATGTAAATTAAATAAACTAGATGGATCACTAGGCTCATCATTTAGTAAATTACTATTGTTACCACTGGTCTGTGTAAGGTTAGGTAAACATAGTGATGTTTATTACCTTGTTTATAAGAATTACCCTTTTTACTAAATTTATACCTTGATTTAGAGTTATGTACATAATTATTATTTTCTTTACAAGAGTTAAACTGTTGCGAATTGTTAGAACTGGTGAAATTAGGCTTACTAGCTAACTTTTGTTTACAAACTTTTTCTAAATGATCTTTAAGACCACAATAATTGCACTTATACTCACGAAAACGACAGATATTTGTGGTATGACCACTTTTCCCACAACAATAACATTGCACTGCACTCCCTCTTCTAGATGAAGTTGAATTTCCTGTAGTAGGGCCATGCTGAGACGACTGCTTCCCAGCAGCTAGACGTTGGATACGTTGGATTCCAGACCCATGAGTAGAATTCTGAATATGACTCAATGATGCTGCATTGAGTTCCGCGGCTTCTAAAGATGTTGCTAACTGTGTGGCTTTTTCGTAAGTTAAATCAGGTTCCGATAGAAGTCTCTGCTTAATAGAATCACTTTTTAAACCACTGACTAATCTATCTCGAAGATAGTCATTTAACGAGTTTTTAAAATTACAATGAATAGAAAGTTTCTTAAGGTTAGCTATATAGTCAGCTACTCCTTCATGTTCAAGTTGGTTACGTAAGCTAAACTTATTTATACCTTTCGGCAATAAAAGATGGTTTAGGATACAAATGGTTTTGTATAATTTCCACCAGTTCGTCATACGACTTAGTACCCGGTTTTTCAGGTGTACACAGATCACGTAAAAGATTAAATGTTTTAATACCAGCGACTGTCAACAAAGTGCTAACTTTTTTCTTCTTTAATGTCATTACATTCGGCAAACAATTCGAATCTTTCGATGTAAGCAGCCCAAGTTTCATTAGCTGAATAAAATTGTGTCATTGACCCTATTAGGGCCATTTTCAGATTAGGAATATAACTTAATACTACTGTAAAATCATGTAATAATGGAATTAATTGTTCGAGTTCATCATCAAAATTCATAGGAAAAAGTTCACAATTAAATAGCACAATATAAAAAAAAAAATTCAATACAGTTCAAGAAATAATATGCAGGCTGGCCCTGAATTTCTTCCGGTTTTGAAATTTGTTAAACATACCTTTCTACGTTTAAGATTCAATATTAGTTCAAAACACTGCAATAGACTTACAGAAATATAATGAAATGCACCTTGCTACATATTCATCTGCCAACACGTTGTCCAAACTTGCTTTTTCATAACCATCGAAACACAATAACTTTATCCTCGTCGCCAATGTAGTGTCCTTAACCGAGCGGTGAACTATTTACTCTTTCTACAATGTATATGAATATTTATGAATTAGGATGACCATTAATAAACAATAAGCCAATTAGTTTAAACATGGCTTAAACAAGACGGACACATGTCTTTTAGGTACAGGCAAGAAGAGCAAGGAAGGATACGGAACGAGTCCCGTTGTCTTGTGGGATAGGACAATGCATTCTGGGATCGCCATGACATTTATTGCCAACTTAAGTAACATAATTATTTTATGCGTACACTACAGCTGGTTGATGGGAATTTATGAACACTGCAGAATAGAAAAATTAATATTTCTTTATCCTGTATAGACTCAAAAATTAATCGACCGATTTCACTAAACATTTCACAGTTTATCCATATTATTGTCAGGAGTGTCTAGACGTTACAATTACTACTGTCTAATGGGTTGACGTGGGGTAGCTAACAATATACAGATTGTTCTTAAAGTCCCTTTAACACCCTTCATTATTTTTGTTACTGAAAATAAGTAAACAAAACTTTGTATATATCTTGTGTTGCATAAAAGAAAAATGTTTTTTATATATCTGACACTCTATGATTTTGGGGCGCAAGGCGGGTTAGAAATTTCAAACATAAAGGTGGGTCGTGTAATACAAAATTGAAAAGCTTATTAAAAGAGAAACACAATGGCGCAAACTAGAGCTTAATATCTTGCTTCGTTTCAAAGTAATGGCCAATCAAAGTTCTGGAAAATAACATACAACCTACCTATTCCTAATAAACAAATTAATAACATGCTTTGATAACTTAATATCTTTTTTTAGAACTTTGATTTCCCATTACTTTGAAACGAAGCAAGATACTAAAGCTCTAGTTTGCGCCATTCTGTTTCTTTTTTAATAAGCTTTTCAACTGTGTATTACATTACCTAACTGTATATTTTAATTTTTCAATCCCCCTACCCCCCTCAAGCTCCCCAAAATCATAAAGGTTCAGATATGTCAAACGAAAATTCCTGTTATGCAACACAAGATATATACAAAGTTTTGTTAACTTATTTTCAATAACAAAAATAATAAAGGTGGTTAAATGGACTTTATGAACACCCTGTAATAAATATAAAATAAACTAGCTTTCTGCAAGCTATAAAGCTGAAATTATGTAATATTCATTTTACGATATAAAAAATACTATTTGCAATTTGATTACTTAATTCAAATATATGGGATAACTACCATTAAAATTAAATAATCATTTAAACACTTACTTTTTGTTCATTCCAAAAAACAAATTTCAAAATGTACACCAATTATTAGCGGGAATGTTTTTAGAATAAGGTCACTGCAAACACATAGATTAAAATGTGATTTTCCTACAAGCTATAAATTTGAATTTGTGTAATATTTGCTCTGGGAATTTGCAATTCAGTTCTTATGTACATTGATATCACATTGTAATAAACGTTAAAGAAACGATCTTATCCCTTAAATTTTTAAAAGCTATTTTATTTAAAAAAAATATTTAAGTTGTCAGTTTATTTATTCATTTTTGAGCGTTTAAAAATTCAAAATAGGAAAAGAAGTGTGAATAAATAATTTACAGTTTTTGAAAAAAATTTATTTCCTATTTTAATTTACATCATTAATACTTGATGATTTTTTCGAGAAATATACTGGCTATTACGACGATGGTAAAAGCAATACTGGTGCATTTATTTAGCAAATTAATTTTCATTACCAGAACATGTTTACTTTTGAAGTATTCCCCTTGAAAAATTCTAGAATACTATCGATCCATAAAGCATAGTATTCAATCCTGGTACTTACACCTCCACTTTTAGTGATCTATATATAAAAGCCAAATCCACTGACTCACTGATCACGATTTCTCAAAAACTACTGAACGGATTGGAACGAAATTTGGTATGTAGCTTCCTCTAGGTTCATAGGTGCTCGCTAAGAAAGGTCTTCAAAATATTCGAAATTTTAGGGGAGGTTTGTTGGGGTCAAAGTTACTAAAAACCCACCGAACGGATTGGAATGAAATTTGGTATGTAGCTTCCTCTAGGGCCCTAGGTGCTCACTAAGAAAGGGTATGAAAAAATTCGAAATTTTAGGGGAGGTTTGGGGAGGTCGTAGTTACAAAAAATCTCCATAAGAAATACATAGGTAGTGTAATATATTTATTGATTTAATATATTTTTTGTTAATATAGATTTAACTTCGATTTGTCTATCCGTGCAAAGCCGGATTGGGCCAGCTAGTACAACCATATAATGTCGTTGTGCTACACCATGTTCCACTGTAAGATGTAACTCCTATCTGCATACCATCGCACACTAGAGGTCCTCCACTGTCCCCTAAGCAGGTATCGCTGTTGTGTAAAGAGTCTCTTGTGCTGATTTGACTTGATTTATTTATTTTTAATCCAAATTCTTTAGAATCCATTATTTCAGTTTTTGCTATTTTTAAAGGTCTTATCTCGTAATCAGCATCAGAGTGTAATGGGTCAGTTCCCCAGCAATAGGCTACACAGTTTTTATAGGTTGACTTTTTAATAGGTCTACCATATAGAGGGTTTAGTGTCGGTATTTGGATTTCATTAATTTTATTGTTAAAACTAAACTTACCTTCTATCCGCACAACAGCAGTATCGTTCATATACGTTCTAAAAAAACAAAAAACAAAAAAACACATTATTAATAAATGTATCTACAATTAGTTATAACAACACCACTCTATTTGTTATGATTTTCTTTCAACAACCGATTTTACCCTATTGGGGAGACTTATTTGCGAATTGCCGTACAAAAGATGCGCTATTTCAATGATTCTTGTGGTGAGGCCTAAAAGTCGGGAGTAGTTATGAGCAGCGATCATGGACTCCAGAACACGTTTTGGAGGTGTTGCACTCTAACGGCCGCATTTTACGTCCGATGTCGTCCATACTGTGTTTTTCTAAGTAGTTGGGACAAGTTCGTTAGCCAAAACATTAAACAAGGCGGAAGCACGTTTTTTGACGTATAGGAATGAAACTTGGTTGGTCTTTTACCTCATAAGTCAAGCTCAATATTTATTTTTTAACTTGGCATTGTTTCTGCGAGATCACGGCAGTATTGTGCGAATTTTAACGCCAGAGAGAAAGCAGCGCTAAGAGAGGCAGCTGCAATAATAATTAAAAGGGGTACCAGGGCCGGTCTTGAAGTGAATGCAAATAAAACAAAGTATTTAAAAAGGTTTTCGATTCACATAGTTTTTTTTTTCACTTGACGTGTTAAATATACTAACAATAATATAAGTATTTGTCCAGTACTATTGTTAAATGTAGTTTAAATTGGAAAAGACATTTGAAACACATTAAATATAATAAGAGTTTTAAAATAAATGGAATTGCACTTGTAAAAGCTGAATCTTTACCGAGCGTCAGTGGGCGTAGCGTACCTGCCTACCCTACCCATCTTTACGAATTACAATTAGGTAATTGTTTGGCATACTTAAAACCTATTTACTCTCTAATTACATTATCTAATTATACTGATCAAGATTATGTGAAGAATGTTTTACTTAAATTTTTTTTTATAGTCAGTGTGAAAAATTTCAAGGCGTTATTATGCATGCATATTGCAACAAAACTACGCAATTTGGACAGTTCTACCCCCTTCCAGAAACAGTAATTTTTCGATTTTTTTTTAAATTTCTTGACATTGTCCAAGAAAATCTCATTTTCTCAACTTTTACCAAACATATTGCCACTTTTTATGACTCTTTTGGAAAATACACAACATTTTATATCAGAATAAGTATAGTGTAGGCCTACCACAGTCAAGCCCCTTAAAGCCTTGTAAAATCTACTTGAAAAAAATATTTTAGAAAATTAAGATAAAGTACGCTATAACTTACTTAAGAAATTTTTCTTATGCCTCATACTACAAACTGTTAAATATCACACAAAAAAAACTTCCCCACATCTTAAGCTTTAAAATGGTATACTAGAAGTGACCTTACCTATTCGCCTAAGGGGTGGCAATGGGCGTTAAACATTAACCTGTTTATGATGAAATACCAATAATACCAGGGTAGATGGCCTTCGAAGTCGGACTATGCTGGTTCGATTCCGGCTGCCGGCACTGATAAGAGCGGTCTCCACTGGCCGGCCCATGTTACTAATGCCGACGGGGTACGTCAGCTGTCTTTAGATCGCCGCACAGGCCTATTGGCCCATGGCGACGGGCAACTGAGGTTTAAATTAAAAAATTAAAAAAACAATAACAAATTAATTTATTTTATTAAAAGTTTTAAAACATAGAAAGTATTTATTTCGACTGAAAACACACACAAAAAAGGCACTAGTCATGAAAAATCTGTACCTTTATTAACTTAAAGGTCTTGTTCAAACTGCCTGCCTTCACGTCTGATGCATGCTCGTGACCTTTTACTCATTGCAGCAACTGTAACTTTAAAAGACAATGTTTCTCTCAACTAAGCTACTGTTAATCGGTTTCTCAGCTCTTCTTCACTGTCTACAGCTGTAGTGTTCGCTTCTCTTTTTAGAAAACCCAAACAAAGGAGTCCATGAGCGTAAGATCAGGAGATCTGACTGGCCACGTGACGGCTCCGCCTTGTCCAATACACGTAGGAAAGTTGAGAGTAAGTCAATCTCTTACCTCGTTAGTGAAGTGGAGAGGATCACCATTTTGTTGAAATGTCATATTGTCTCTTTGATTTTGATCAAGTACATCTACGAGGGTAGGTAGGGTGTGCTGCAAGAAATTTAAGTACATAGGTCCATTTAATGTGTCTTTAAAGATATGTGAGCCAATTAATTGGTCCCCTATGACTCCAACCCAGACATTAACTCGGAAACGTCTTTGAAATGCCCTTTTATTTGTAGCTCTAAGGTTTTGTTCTGACCAGTGATGCATGTTGTGACTATTAAAAAAAACTTCTCTCTAGTAAACAACGATTCATCGGTCCACAAAATCGTTTTAAAGAAACCATACGGTTCCATGTCACTATTAAGTAACCACCGGGAAAACTGAACTCTTGGGCCAAAGTCAATCTTCTAAAGCTTGAACAGGATGCAAATGAAATGCATGGAGTTTGTTTTTTTCTTCAAGACATCCCAAACTTTCCAATTAGAAATGCCAATATCTCTAGCAACGTCTCTAGTACTTACTCCTGGATCGTTGTGAACAGTACTAATGATGCTATTTCATGATGCTGTTTGTATACGGTGCCAAAGTCCACAAGCCGATGATGTAATCTTGAGAACACTCTTGTACAAGGAATCCGGCGATTTTGGAAGCGACGTTCATATTCTCTTCTGGCGGCAAGAGCATTACCAACACAAAACCCATACACGAAGTGCATATCAGCATATTCTTGTGATGCATATTCGATGGTAGCTTTCACTAAACTGAGGTATGAATTATTATAATTCTTTGCCTATGCACAATTTAAGTTTAACAATATTTTTTTTATTTATCTGTTGCTCTTGATTGATAGGATGTGTCCCTATGTTTCTTCGTTTTCTTTCCTCATCCAACACAATCATTAAAAATTCTTCGTCGGTGTCCGAGCTAGACGAAGAGCACCGTTCTTCCATGATGATTTTGCAATTCACGGTAGTTGTGACAGTAATAGGAAATCCATACTAACTGATGGTGAGGTGGTACACATGTCGGAACGGTGCGGGTCTGTTTATATTTAGCCACTACTAAGTAATTCCGCAACAGACAGGGTCGGCTCTGATCGTATAAATATAGCCGTAGCTTTAGTCTTTTGCAATATACCTTTAAATAATCGGAAGATATCAAATACAATTGAAATTGACCAAATGCGTGTCTTGACAAAACAATAGTTCTTTATATATGAACATAGATCATAGATTACAATTAAATCAAGCAACCTACCTAGCATGGAGTTTAACCTAACGATGATGTATTTTAAGCAAAATAAAAGATTATACGCAATTATGTTTTTAAAAATGGTGGCTGTTTGAAAATTTTAAACTTGAATTGCACCGTACATTTTAACAACAAATTTCAAGAAACCTCATTTGTGGCCCTTTTAAATCCCTATCGGACGGCGTAACTGTCAAAACTATCGGATGAAGGATAATAGCTAAGTTAAAGATAATAACAACATATGCACATACAATATTGTCGTGTTTACTGTGTTGGTTTTGGATGATGGGTTGAACAAACCAATTGTTAGTACGTTATAGCACGAATAACGCGTGCTCTTTCTATGTATAAATTGTCTTTGTTTTGTAAAAAATACAAGATGCTGCCCCAAGTAATTGGCAATTAAAAATATTATATAAATCATTATGTCTTTTCCCCATTGTTTTATTATTAGTAGTAAATAATGATTGTCTTGCAGGAAAGAAACTTTTTAAAGTCAGCTTTCCTTGATGTTATTCAAAAGGTTTGTTATTGAAATAATTCAAACATACACCTTGCTATCTAAAAATTTAAAACTATTATAAGAATTTAAGGTTTTTGAGCTAACGGAAAACCCTGAAAAATATTTTTTAATATGAATTTGGTTATTGTTGGGGATTTCAGCAATCAAAATCCGCATATGACAGTACTTCAAAATGAAACCAAATTTTTAAATTATTCCACGAATTAACGAAAAAAAGACTTCGCATTGCTTTTATGGAAATCAGATTCAATATGGCGTACAGGGTATCCACCCCTTAACTTTAAAATATTTAAATTGACAACCAACACTACGCGCAATGCGACATTGTACTACATCTAAAAAGTGTTGCCAAGTCATTGAGTAAGAACAACTGGGAAGAGCGCTGCCACTTCTACCCCACACGTGTAAGGTTCAGATTTCATTATAATTGATACATTTTTCTTTCGCATACATAGAGCATATAAAATATTGATCTTTCAACTATAAATACACACATTTCTTAACCGCAAGTCGTCGTGCCCACATCTTGCAATTATATTCAGAACTTGTACATGCTAAACTCGCGCTAAGCAACGTTTTTCCCAGAAAACCTTTTCTCTTCAGCTATTCGTAAAAACGTGAAACTTTCGAAGCAACTTTAACTAAACCGTTTACAATAAATCGAAACAAGTTATGTCACAGAGGGGGAGAAATGAGGGGGAGGGGGGCGACAGGTTGAGTTTCTGTATATTTTAAGTACGTACGTTTAGGTGTACACTTTATGGCTGCCGGACTTTTTCGTCTGAACAAGTTTTACAACCAAATTACAATATATTAAACCACATATGTGGACGACACGTTTATAATTTTTGACGGAACTATTAGACAAATAGAACACTTAAAAAACTATATTAATTCAATAAATCAAAAAATACAGTTCACATTAGAAATTGAAAAAAGATAACAGTACACATTTTCTAGACATAACAGTCACAAAACAACAAATCGAATTTAAGTATAAGATATACAGAAAGCCAACCACAACCACACCATAATACATTCTGAATCCCATCATCCACTACCTCATAAAATGGCAGCCTATAACAGTATGATCAATAGATTAATGACAGTAGGCCTACCATTGGAGCCTCGAGATTTTTAAGAGGAGTTGAATACGATCAAACATATCGCCATACGAAACGGTTACGGAAGCTCAATGACAAACTTCTCTTAAAACACAAGGTCAGAACTGAATCGCGTCCCAAAGAGAAAATTAAACCTGTTTTCGTATCAACTGAATATGGCAGCATCCTACCTACAAAAGTCACTTCTACCTTCCATAAACTCAACAAAACAATAGCCTTCCGAACTAGTAACACAATTAAACAATTATTCACCCCAAAAACCCAAGACCTATAGAAGACCAAACAGGCGTATATAGATTTGCATGTGCTGATTATGAAAAGGTATACATAGGCCAAACTGGGAGACTGTTTAGGACTCGATTTAAAGAACACTTACCGTAAAAAACAATTTGAGATAACAAATCGAATTTTGCACGCCATCTAATAGACGAAGACCATAGCTACACTAGCCTACAAAATAACCCTAAAATAATGAAAATATGTTAAACTCCTCTCCGATACCCCAATCCGAAATGGCGGGCCAAGAAGTTCAGATTTTAAGGTAGAAATATGAACGCAGTCGAGGAGTATGAGATCTATAAGGCGTTCAAATCCAAATATGCAAATAGCGAACATCAATTATTGAACGACCAGCTAAATTTCGACTCTGACACATTATGTGACACGGCGATAAGAGTTCAAGAAGCCCGCGGTAAGAACAGGTTCCGAGTGCGCAAGACAACAGACCTAAACGTAGGCCCTACGAACTTTAAATGTGAAATGTGTTATGTGTAATTAATTTTATTGTTTGACGGTTGAGTAATTTATATATTGTGTCTGAAGATGGAATAAAAGTCCCGAAACGCGTCACAAATACAAAAAAGAGGTCACTTGTCGGAAACAAAGTAAGAAACTTTATTTTAGTCTAGCCTACTGGTAATATGTCAAATATTTTCTCCCCTCTGTGAAAATGAATTTTTAACTGCTGTTAATTTAGTTTTTAACAATTGACGTATTATTTTCCTGCTTTCGTATTATTTTCAAAATTTCGCCTTCTGTGATAATTATTTATTGATCCAATTTTCTTGTAAAACTCTACCAATACTTCAAAGTCATTCAACTACCTCAATGGCAGTACGCCCACTGCTCTAAAAGGTGGTAGAGGAGAATCGGTTTTAGACCCAAATAACAACATTTTTAGTATACAGTATGTTTTTGAGCAGTAATAATGGGGTTAATAGTACCTAAATATGCTCCCCCTAACCCCAACTAATTAAACCATAGCCCTACTGCAATCGCGATTGCACTAAATCAAAATAAATTTGTCTCATTAGTTCTGGGGGGGGGGGGGGGGGGAGGCACAATGATCTAAGCAAATATATTTTAAGAATAAATTAAATTAATTCACGCTGTAATTTGTGTGTGGTAATTCCATTTCATTCTTCATCCAGTATTATTCCCAAGTACAGATCCCGGCGCGAATGCTGCTACTTGGACTATCGGCTACTAACCATACTAAAAACATCAGCACTCCCGGCGGGTAGATAAACCAGTTCCATGTTCCAATTTTATGCTTTTCGACTTATATCTGAGATCTTTTTTAACATATTATAATTACATTGAGATGTTAATAAAGCTTATAATCGATCTCAGTTCGTTGAAAGGACGAGTCACAATAGAAAGAGGCGTAGGAAAATGTTTTTTGTCTCCACTTACGCCCTTCCACCACACCCCTCGCCCATCACGCAATGACAAGGCCAAGTACCAGCATTCGCGCCGAGATCTAAACTTAACTTTATTTACTTGGTTAATCTTCGGACATTAAACAACCATCCAAATTGTTATTTGTGCATATTATGTGATGGTGCATTATATTTTCTAGCATGTATTCATTGTTCTTTTTAAAATGAAAAAGATATAATTAGTTTTAGATTCACTTAACACCATAACATTATTTGAAAACCAAAGTCGTAAATGCCTCAAATCCTCAGTAAATTGGCTGAGAAGCACATCCATAGAATTAGTTTCAGGCCTATATAGGAATGCTGTATCGTCAGCAAAGGCTGTGATTTATCCGTTAAATTTGCTATTACATAAATATATTAAAAAGAATCACTCCAACTACAGATCCCTGAGGAACACCATACTTTATCTCTCCCCCACTTCCAAAAACACCATTCACTCTTACCCTTTGGGTTCTCTCCCCCCCCCCCCCCAAAACCCCCTTCCCCCTCCCCCTTTGGGGTCCCCCCCCCCCCCCCCCGATAATTTCTGAACCATTTATGAGGCAGTCCTCTCGCGCCAGCAGACCACAATCTGTCTAACAGAATAGAATGGTCCACCGTATCTAAAGCCTTCTGAAATATCAATAAAGAGGCTAGCAACCATCCCATTATTCCCTTCAGAGAATGATAAATGATGTTAACAATATGAGTGCTTTCTCTGTGCTAAGACCAGCTTTGAATCAACATTGATTTCACCTGAAATAACCTTTTTTCAGCTATAACCTTTCAAACGGACTTGTTCCTGGCTCTACAATATATTCACATTTTCTTAAAAAAAATTAATTTCAAGAAAATGGAATAGCCAATGTATACAAAATTTCAAATGGCAATGTAGGCGAACGGGATCTCAAATTAAAGGCGGTTTCACACCCAAGTTGGAAATTTTCTGTATTTAAACTTCGGTCATATTTCCAATTATTTAAAAATGGCGGCCAAAATACGGACTTAGAACCCCTTTGTGTTTTGTGTAAAAAAAGGAAAGTCCATGAAGAAAATAGATATACATTTACATTAGTCATTGTATTCTTCAAAATAAAATATTCCTGCATTATTTTCTTTGTACAAATTCTTGAAAATGATGTCACTTATCCGAATAAATAATTGTAAAAATATGAAATATCAGAATTATTTATTACGGAGGTTTCTTACAAAGCAGCAACGTCAGTATTACATCGTTAACAAATTTCGTGGTTACTGTACATATAATATACAGAGTGTAAAATAAGTCCTGATTTACCTCGATATAATTTTAATGGATCGCTATATCAAAGTAAACCCTCTACAAACCTATTATAATATTTTTTCTGGTGCTTAAAAATGTTGCCTCCGCTTTTTAAAGGGGGATAAAGGGGGCAACTTAAATTTTTTAAATGGTAATCCATAACTTGTGACATATCATTGGAAAGCCCTTTAAAAACCATAAATTTCTGTGGTAAGAAAATAAAAATCAACTAACGCACTCGTTCGCTACGCTCAAAAATTTTATTTTGTAAATTATTTTCTATAGAATAAAGTTACTAGTAAGCCCCCATGAAAAATCACAGGCTAATTAATTAGATACACGACAGAAATACATCACTTAAAAACAAACTATTTAAAAACAACATTAAAGCCTACTTATCTAGGCCTACCTAACTGTGCTGATGGGGATTTTTTATTCGGTAAATGTGTACAATAATAAGGATTATAAAACAGTAGACCTATTTGTTAAACATTTTTATTTACATACATTATTATATATTTAAAGAAAGATAAAAATACTATATTTTAATTGATTTTATTTCATATTGATAGATCAAATGATTTATAAGTTATTAATATTATAGTGAAGAAATTAATAATCTAATATGTTTATATGTTAAACGAAGATGTACGAATGTTTCCGAAGTTAAACGAATATGTACCTCGTCATTAAATTTGAATAAACAAATGTATTGATGATAAAAGGTTTTATACAGTTTATAACCTAAAAATAAATATTATAACGTATATTATAGCATAAATTAGTTCTATAACTCATATTTAAAAAAATCATCTTCACAAGAAATTATAACTGTTGAAGTTGTAAACAACCCAAACTATAATCTACATTGGGTTTGCATAAGTATAACAGATGATGTGTGAAATCAGCTGTTATATAATATTATATATTACTCGCGTACGTATGTATGTACTTAAGGACGTACATTCGCTTTTATAGAAGTTGATTTTTTGCACTATGAAAATAATAATTTATTACAATTTTCAATATTTAAAATTTGACAAAGTTAAAACCATGAAATAAACAAGATCCAAGATATCCTGATGACAGAATTATAACAAGGAACTCCTTATAATATGCCGTGGTAAGAAAAAATAATAATGTATGCCTTTGATTGCATACTGCACTTTCACTTTAAATTCTTTACTCGTGGCCTGAAAAAGTGGTTGATATTGTTCTCGGTTTAACGTAAAAATATGTCAAGCCGTTTTTATTTTATTACCACAGAAACTCATGTTTTATAAAGGGTTTTAATTTGATGTATCAAAAGTCACACGTGTTCATTACAAATTGTTTTTGACATGAGGTAATAGTAGTGGGGTTGGAGAGATTTTGACAATAGGTTTTTAGCGAATTTCCATAGGAAAAATGAAAATTCCATAGGGGTCTAGTGCAGTGGCCCTTGTGGTAAGACCCAAGAACAGGAGTAGCAAATGAGCACCGATCATGGTCCCCAGAACACGTTTTGGGGTGTCATTAAAAATCATGTATATATATGTATATATGTGTTCGCACTCTAGCGGCCGCACTTTAAGTCCGATTTGGTTCAAATTTGGTGCACATGTTGGTTGTCTACGTCGCTCGAAAAAGTTTGTTAGCCAAACAAATCTAACAATCGGAAGCACGTTTTTTGACCGGAAGTAAATATTTTTTTAGATTTTTCGAACGAGAATGAATTTGTTTTGAGTTTTTTCTACAAATATAAATGTAGGATGTTATTCTGCACATTTTGATTTACCTTATAGCTCGCTTGGTTCCCCCAAAATCGATCAAAACGTAAAATACCATAGAAGGACCCGGTTCAAAGCCATGTGGTAGATTCTATTGTGGGGTTGGCGTGCGAAGTGTATTGAAGTATTGAAGATACTCCCAATACGGGGGTTGGCGTGCGAAGCACGCAATGCTTTGGGTATTGAAGATAATCCCAATATGCGGAATGGCGTGTGAATCACGCAATGCATTGTGTATTGAAGATACTCCCAATATGCAGAATGGCGTGCGAACCATTTTGCAGGTACAGTATTCAGCACCGTCGTGAATAGACCTATTTCCCAAATTGTTGGTTGAAACCCTAAAACATAGGCCTATGAACTTAATTTTGGAAATTTGCTGAACTCACGTCAGCTGTTCAGCTGCATGGTCGAATTATTTGAAAATATATTTATAAGGTTGTCATAAAATTTGAAAAACGGTCTCAAGGACAGATTTAGGATATCTCTGGACGTCTTTTAAATAATATAAAATTATAACAGTAACTTAATAAAATGTTTGAGCGCAGCGAACGAATGCGTTAACTGGTTTTTATTTTATTACCACAGAAATTCATGGTTTTTAAAGGGCTTTCCAATGATATGTCACAAGATATGGGTTGTCATTTAAAAAATTAAATTTGTCCCCTCTATCCCCCTTTCAAAAGGGGAGGCAACATTTTTAAACCCCCTTAAACACCAGAAAAAATGTTATAATAGGTTTGTAGAGGGTATAGCAACGTTGATATAGCAATCCATTAAAATTATATCGAGGTGTATCAGGACTTATTTTACACTCGTATAAACAATACTTGTAATATTACTTTACAATAACCACAGATGATACAAACATTATAATTTTGAAATATCAATAGACTTCTAACAGTACACTTTAAACTTAACATGATTGATAAGAAAATAAAAAATCATCGATACAATAATACGACCTCTCCAGAAAATACCCCTTGATTATAGTTTCAAATGTTTGCACATTATTTACATGTTTGTACTATAGGCTTTGTCTAGTGGAAAGGCATCAATTAGTTTTACCCCCCCCCCCCCCCCATCAAGAACATGCCATTTCGATTCAAAAATACAATTTTTCGTATAGTATCCATGAATATTTGTGTTATATGTATACTTATTATTCGTTTTAACAAGATAGTGGAATACATATCCAAAGATGCCAGAGGCATAATTGTTTTCTTCAAATATCTGTCTACAAAAATCTTGTTTTTAAATCATACATTCTTCTAATCACTATTTTCTGAAGTTGAAAAATGGATACACTGCTACTTCAATTTCCCTGAAAATTACACCATAATTCAGTAACGAATTAAATATTGCAAAATATATATCTAAGTGAGTTTTTCAATTTCTCATTAAAAACATTATCCTCCTCAGGCTACCAGATTGATAGGAAATATGTTTGAACCATGAAAAATTAATGTCTATCACAATGCCTGAACACTTTTTTGATTCAACTATTTCCAAACATTTGCCCCTCAATTCTACTGCATCTATTGGATCCGTATTTCTAAAACTACTACACACAGTTTTGCTTATGTGAACTAGAAAGTTTGCTTATTCCCAACCAAATTTCTAAGCCCAAAATAGTATTTGACATCGAACTTAAAACTTATCATATTATAGATCTTATCTATACAGGGTGTCTGTTATACATAAACTTAGACAGTAATTAATATACTAACTTATATATGTTTACAAATTGGATACATAATGTGTATAAAGACTATAAGTTAGAACTTGAAGCTATCTTTTTTTTCAATGGTTACGTTCTGAAATACATAATCAATAATTAACATACTAACTTATATATGTTTACAATGTTTATTAATTATTTATGTACAGTATAACAGAAACGCAAGCATAAAAAAATAGCCTGAAGTTCTAACTTAGTCTATAGTCTTTAGTCAATAGTTAAGACGACTTTTAATGTAAGTTTTCATCATTACATTAATTGAGTGCCTGAGAAAGAGAAGGGGCTATGCCACAAAAACAAAGTTTTGAGAAAAATGAAGTTTTATTAGATTTAATACAAAATATATAAAAACTTTTTATTTTTATAAACTGTTGCATTATTTACTCTTAAAAGTGGTCAGGGTAGTTAAGAAAATTCTTAAAAACCAAACTTATATGTATAAAATTTTTATAAAAGTTAGTTTAAAGTTAAAAAGGCAAACACTTTTGTAAAAATTATTTGATCACAAAACTTTTAGAAAAGTTCGAATAACAAATAATCTGTTATTATATACAAAAGTTTAAAAACAAGTTTTTCAAAAGTCAACTGCTAATTTATTCATTTTGTTCAGCTCCATGTTCCTTTGCTTTTGCTGGTTTCAAGCTATTGTACAGGTTATGGTGCACAGGTGGTATGAATGGAAGGAGTGACATTAAGTCACGATGCTTCAGGGCGTTGATTTCCCTTCCTTCAGGATAAAGTGTTGGCACATTATTCAAAGCCTCTTTTAACACTGTTGCAGTAAGAGATTCCTTTTGATTTTTTGTACGACGGCCAGGCTGTTTTTTGTCCATGATTCCATATCTGAGTATGAGTATTTGAAAAGAATGTATCCTGGGCTGTCCTTAGAAACTTTTACAGATGTTGCGTCTCTGATGCCAACTTTCTTTTTATCTGCACTCATACTGTCTTTTACCACTGTATCTAGCAGTGTTTTCAGATTTAAAAAATCCGAAATATCCATGTCAACTACTGTGAATGGATCTTTTACCCTGCATTCTCTTATAACTTTCTTCCAATCATCTACAGTAAAGAAGTAGTCTTGTTTTCGAGCTTTTTTCTCGATTACACCAAAATCACTGTCACTTGGCATGAAAGTGTGCCTGGGTACGAGGTAAGAATGGATGATTTCATCAAATTTTCCAATGTGGACCAAAATATAGTATAGTGTAAAAACTACCATATTCTTATTCTGGCCAGAGCAAGAGTCTGAAAAGAACCACAACTTCTTTTTATCTTGTACCAAATGAGTGTCAAATAGCACTTTGTACACACACGACCCAATTTCACAAGAGCCACGAGAAGCTATGTTTTCTGGCCACATACACATGAAACCTTTGTTATTATTACATACATGAAAGCCAAGGTTATAAACCCACAACTGCCTCAAATAAAATACTTTTTCAGTGGGTATTTTAGGCAGAGGCATTGCTTGTTGTAGGTCATAGGTCATGACGCAATATTCAAAAGACGGATTTAGTGAATCTCTTCGAGCTTCCGAAATCAGCCTATAACCTTGTTCTGCCTTTATTTGGTGCAAGCGAATGGCATATGGAATGTGGTCTTCTTCCTTAAATTTCCATTCTTCGCATACTGAACAAGAGTCGGTTATGGGTAGTTTAAACCCAATATTAATGTTGTGGTTGAAAATATAAAGATATTTTTCATACTTTACTATATTATCACCAGATCTGTTTTCAAGTTTTTTTACATACAGTCTATACATTTCGCTTACAGATGATACAGATCTAATAAAACTTTTGTTAGGATTTTTTTTCCTACTATGACTTTTATACTTAGGGAACATTTTAATATGATTGATTACAAAATCAGTTTGAGAATCAGTAAGCTTTTTGGCGTTATTACCGTGTTTACCACGTTTATCTGAATGTGGTAATATCATAGATTCTCTAGATAGGAATAAATTATTTTGTTCCTCTGCATTTTCTTTGTCACCTAAACCTACAGGACTCGTGGTTTCTGTGGAACTATCTCCATTCCTTGCCACTGCTACACGTTTCTTAGAAAGAGAAAATGTGTCTAAAAATGATTTCAAACACACCCTTACATCCTTACCATCACCATTTGTCAAAAAATAAGTATATGATACCTTTCTCCTACTCTCATTCTTATCATTAGTTTGTTTATTTTTGTAGGCCCGTTTACAGGCACTTTTCAATGAGTCCCCACAAGAAAGCATTTTGCACATTGTAATCACCTAATTTATAAAACCCCACGAAAAGATTGTCTTTTTCTCTGTCTGTAAGTGTGTGAAATTCACACCAACCTTGTTTAGCGCTTGCATTTTTCATATTGCAGTCACAACCATCGCGCTGTCTTTTTGCTTGCACATGTTTCATAGTTTTGTCACTTACATAGCTTTCACCACTCTTCTTCAGTCTTTTAGCAACATTTCTTTTCCAACTATTATAGTTTCGAACACGTTTTTTAGGCCTAACTGCACCATCACATTCATTCACATCAACACTCGCCATCTTTGGATTAGAAATTAGTACTAGTAATGTTTACAAGCACTCGAGCATAACAACGTGGCAGGATGTATACCCCCACCACTGTCCATGTGTGGCATAGACCCTTCTCTTCCTCACAGAACAGCTAATGCTCCAACTACTCAATTTTTAACAGTGTTTTAAACTGACAAGGGGATATTCTAGATGTCCAAATAGTTACTCCTAGCACGGACAGATAGCAGCACTAACCAAAACCGTGAAAAAAACAATATTGACAATTGTGTGGCATAGCCCCTTCTCTTTCTCAGGCACTCAATTAGCACTTAGAATGTAAAGTTAACCCAGTAATTGCTAACTAAGAATTACCAAGCTGGGTTTACACCTTGCGAGAAAATCTTTAGTCAATAGTCACGAAGACTTTTAATGTTTTCATCGTTACATTAATTAGCACTTAAAATGTAA
>JAGFPH010000043.1:694594-716552 GCA_018207615.1 Philaenus spumarius
ATTGAATAATGATGTTGAGTTTTATAAAAACCTCAGGTTTAAAAAACCTGCACGCCTACGTCATTGAAATAAATAAACTAATATTACTCTATTGACCACATTAGACTAATAACTTAATGAACCAATAAAGTAGCAATTTTTCACAAAACTAGATAGTTCAAAGAAATTCAAGATTTCCGTTAAATATACTGTATTAGTCAAATTATATTAAATTTATAAATTAAATTAAAGATAAATAATAGACTATCATTAATGATGTACTTGTTTCGTCTGTCCCTAAATAGCCTATTAAAATTTTGTTTAGTGTGCAAGTAGCTAGAAGGAATAGCCTATGTTTAATTTTTATCCGTGCTATGTACTGCAATAAGATGTGTAATTTTATATTTTCGTGTAGCCCATGCTCTGTTTGTCTATAATATTAAGATGTATTTAATTTTAATTGTATTTTATGCTCGATGTAGGATAGAACAGTTATTTAATAGTTTTACTTTATGTCTATATTTTAATACTACATTTAATTAACAAAAAATCTGTCAGGCCACTACAGTGTGATGATTATTGTGTACAGTAGTAAGAGATTTTTATAAAACTCAACATCATTATTCAATGTAAATTTATTTCCGTATTCATGATGATAAAAAATATTTGAAAACACATAGGATTTAATTATTTACTTTGCCTTCCCCAAAATCAACCGATTTCCTTCATATTTAGTATAAAAATAATCACGCGATCAAAACACAGCGAGTGATATATTTAGTTTTAAGTTTTTCTTTCAATTAAAAAAATTTGCATAATGACACTGGGACAAACAGCAATAAACTCTAATACAAAGGCAGACGACAAGTGCCCATCCCCGATGTCGCACAATAGGCCTAAGGGTAAGGGTTTTATTACGGTCATTTGGTTTTGCCTCACGCTGAGGTGAAATGAACTATAAAATAGCAGATTTTTTAGTTATTTGTGTTTTTATTTTAAGACTATTTTAACTAAAATCTATTTTTTTTTGTCCATCAATATTTGTGTTAAGCTATAGGCCTAATCTATTCCCTATACCAAATAATTGTGTTCGTTGAATTCATTTTCCATCAATCCATCCAGGCGATTCCTTGTTTTTTTGTTAAGAATCGACAGGAGGATAACCTAACACAACAAAGTGGCGACCATAGGCCTATATTTTTTTACTTTTACCCAAACAAAAATAACTTTGGTCATTAGGCCTATATTTATTTAAAGTGAGTGAACCCAATCCCTATCATAACTGATTTTGAAAAGTTACAAAGCGTAGCTGCATCTTTTTTTTGTTAAAATTGCCTGATTTTAGTTTAACGAAATTGTAGCCTGAATGAGTTAGGTTAGCAGCAGCAAAAACTATATGCACCAACATCCGGCCTTGTGTGCAAGGGCAATGATTTAGTAAAGAAGGAGCTGATGTCAATTTAAGTACGATTGCTTGGTTTCACTACGGTTAAAGTAAAGTAAGTTGATCGTTAAGATTTAAAAGCGACTCAGTGTAAATAGTGAGTGTGTACATAATAAAGCCTAATAAATCGCCGAGTGTAAAGATTAGGTATTAGGCGACCGAGCCAATGCAATTATAGGCCTGATAAAACAATAACAAACGTTAAAGCACTTTTCGTTATCCCGTTACAAATGTGTTTTCTTATTCCGCAGCAGTTTGAAAAATTGATAAGTTGCTTAGGAAGCAATTCGGTGGGTATTTCTGTCTTCTCTCACTACTTCTACTCGTGTTCAAATCATAGCCATCTCTGTACAATACCGAGGCTTAGGCGCTGGGCGGAGCGAGGGGCGTGGCCTTCCAATCAAACAGATTCTTTCCTCCCCACTTTCTCCAATTACCTCCCTACATAACGACTCCCGTTCGCAATTCATAATTCCATGTCCACCCGAAACAGTCGTGTCCGAAATCATTTTAAAGTTCCATGAAAAGTGATTTTTCTTTGCCAGTATTCCACTGAATGGTGTTTAGTTTTGATTGTACGCGTTGTTCGAAATGTATATACTTACCGCAATTCTGAGTTGATAATAACTGTGAGTTTTGTGTATTTTCAATAGTTATTTTTAGGAAAACAACGCAAAAATAGAATGGATTGTGCGTAGGCATGCGTTTGAATTAACTTAAAGGTAAATGTTATAACTATCACATATACTATTACTTTGTTTCGTTTATATTGCAGGAGAGTTTAAACAACTAACTTAATTAGGTAATAATAGTTTTTACTCAATGACAAAATTTGTATAGGCCTAGAGCCAAATATTATTATAACTGCCAAGCAGCAAAGATAAAAAGCACGTTGATATAAGTTAACGAACATTTTTAAGTCCATACGTAAATTAAACTCTGGAAACATTTAGGCCTAAAGTCTGTTTTTATTGTCGTGCTTTAAAACTCATATTTTATGGATAAACTATAGCATAGCCTACAATTATTTTAACAACCACCCTGCAAAATAATAAGCTTTTAAATATAACGAGCATATTTATAAGTCTAGGCTATTATATAATCTAAGTTCTAGAAACAATTAGGCATAAGTCTGTGTTGGCTGACGTGCTTTATAATTCATATTTTATCCAGACTATAATTTACTATTGTTATTTATCTTGTTAGGTGTTAAAATGTGCCTAGGTTTTATAAAAGAGTTAGGCCTATATGTACAGAATGCCGTTTAGAATTTATGGCTGTTGAGTCAGATGGTGGAATGATAATGTTATATAGTTAAACAAAATATATATTAAATCATGCAAGTAGAATTTGTGGAAGAGTTGAATGTAAACAGGCCATTGGGAGTAGGTCTACGCGTAGGTTTTAAAATTCAAAAAGTTAGATAAACTTTGTTATTTTAATGAAAATTACTTACTGTCAAAGCTTTGGTTATCTTCATCTCTAATTGCGTGATAGGCTATAGGCTACAGGAAGTACCCGAACATCCTAGCTTGGATATAACTTTCTCAGGACAACTAACATTAGCCGAACAATGACAACGGATTGACTTTATAAACATTTTTTCTTTAATTTACAAGTAAATTTGATATTTACTGAGGTGAACAAATTTGTTATCTTTAATTTTTGTCGAGAAAATAGGCCTACTTTTTAAAGAATTTCATTATCATTCGCCTTCGTGCAAACAAGGTAACGTCTATAACTTAACTGTATTCAGCAAATTAAAAGTTTTAAAATAATAATAGATTCTGGTTTGGACTAGTGAGGACATATCAGACCCGAAGAAATTGGTGCTGTATCGTTTTAAAAAAATGTGTAATTTAAGAAATGAATTCGTCACCCAAACTGCAGATAGTTTATCACTAGTTTGATTTGTTGATGTTGTGATTAATTTACAACCTCGCATATTTTTGTGTTGCAATCATATTATTTTAAAATCACAAATTCTTTCACAAATCACAAATCAAAAAATTTCTATAAAGTCTTGCACAACAGGAGTAGAGGTTTTTTACGAACTGAGACAAAAATCCATCGTAGATGTCAAAAGACTAAAATTTCCTTTTTTTAAATCGTGTTCTATAGGGTAGGCCTAATACTCTACGCTTACATTTGATCACACTCTTCTAACCAATAGTTCATTTCAATTAATTAAATCTTGTTGACAAAAGATTAATTTTGCACAAGATAGGCCTACGTTTAAATTTAAACACGAAAACAGACAGTAGATAAAAACAATCAATAAAAAGCAACAATCAAATTTGATATAACAAAAAACAGAGATTAAAAATGTACAAATTGTATAAATAAATTTAATAATTAATAAACAACACATAAACTCTAAAAATCCACAAATACTAGGCCTAGGGATATAAAATGTATAGTGTGATTAAAAGTGAGCCTGCCTCAAGAGATCATATTTACTTAAATTCCTCCAACGAATAAAACTATAGGCCTACAGATAACAGTCCTGGCTAAGCGGGCTTTTAAAAAACTTATCATTTTGCACAGTTTGGCTACAAGCTAATTGCGTATGTCCTAATATGGACGTGGTCAAACTTGAATTTAAATGACAGATAAATTACAAATTTTACAAACCCCCGAACGGCTGAACAGTTTTTCTTGAATCATAGCTAAGAACACGATCAAGTCACCTTTCAAACAAACAAAAAAACTAAATCAAAATCGGTTCACCCGTTTGGGAGCTACGATGCCACAGACAGATAAACTTATAACACCCCTCTTTTTTCGTCAGGGGTTAAAAAATATCGGACCACTTCAAGTGCATAGGCATAGATTAGGAGGCCAATGTAGACTATTTATGGTTATGACTTTAGTAGGCTAGTGGTCATTTAGGCCTATTTGACAAGCGTAGGCTAATACTATTTCTTAAGCCTGTAAAAATATTTATATTTGAAACTATGTTTAAGTTGTTTGTTTAAAATTCTACTTCATGTACGTATGCTAAGTAGGCCTATAATTTATTTTTGTTAAGTGCTGGTGAAAACGCTCTCTTAAATGTTTTGCTAATTTTGTAAAATATTTTTAAAATGTTTCGCCGTGGGTAACACGGGTGTAATTGTACAGTCACGCGTGTAATTGTAGGCCTATATACAACTTTTAATTGTATGTAAACTAGGGTATTATTATGATGTAAAATAGAAAAATAAAGAATTTATCATAGAATTAAAATAATTTAGTAGTGCGAACACTGTGATGGTTGTGGTGTATCTGGCAGCAATATCAGTTAGATTTCGTGATTATCGTTAGGCTTATAGATAGGGCTATGGCAACACTGCAGTGTTAGTAAGCTTTCATAATTATTGTTATCATATAAGACAAGAAGATTTATTAAAAAAACATGGTCAATCCATATTCTATGTTTATTTACCATCCAAAGAAGTTGAAAATAAAAATTGGGGATCACACCATCAGCAAGCGAAGGCGAGCAGCGCCATGCTTTATTGGCGAATTTCCATAGGAAAGATGTGATATTGCGCAGTGACTCTTATGATTAGACCTAAGGTCGAGTGTAGTAAATGAGCACCAATCATGAAAAACAGAACACGTTTTCGGGTGTAATTAAAAACTTTATATATTTAGCCTATGTATATAGGTATAGGCTATGTGTTCGCACTCTAACGGCCGCATTTGACTTCAGGTTTGCTCCAAATTTATTACACACGTTTGTTTTCTAAGACGCTAGGAAGAGTTCGTTAGCCAAAAAAAATCCAACAACAGGAAGCACCTATTTTTATAGAAGTAAAAATGTTTTGAGAATTTTCGTAGGCCTACTTAGAATGAAACTTTTTCCGTTTTTGTCTGAAAAATATATTCGTGGGATTATTCTGCTCATTTTGTTTTTTTACAGTCCTTTTAGCCCGTCTAGTTCTTCTAAACTCGTAAAATACCGTAAAAGTAGGCTACCCTGTGTTTTTATCTCGCGAAGCGAGTTTGTCACTGGGATTGGAGCGAAGCAGTCCATAATCCGACCCCGCTAGGTCGAACAAGAGAGCGGCATAAAGCAGCGCGTAAGCCTGGGTTGGAGGCTGAAGAGGAATCAATTCTACTAATATATATTTGTAGGCCTACACGCAGGCAGCTATTCAGAGCTCTCTTGAGCAGTGCAATTTCACAAATGGTTTAAACCATAAAACTCATCAACTCAATTTTCGGAAGTTCGCTCAACTCCCGTCAGCGATTCGTGATCGAATTATTTTGTTTTTATATTGCCCCACAATAGATTTCTACTAATTTTTGGTTTATTTCACCATCAGTCTGTTTATTTTATTATTTTAATTTTGTTACAAACATAGGAAGCCACTTAACATGGGCGCCCATATGATATTTTCTGGGGGGGGGGGGCTATACCGGGGTATGGGGCTTAACACGTTCACTGCTACGTTCACATGTGAGCTTGACACTGAACACTATGGGAAGCGGCCGACGCACAGTGCATTGCACGCCTACGGCGTTTTGGGAGGATTTTCAATACACAATGCATTGCGTGCTTCGCATGTCAACCCGCATATTGGGAGGATTTTCAATACACAATGCATTGCGCGCTTCGCACGCCAACCTCCGTATTGGGAGTATTTTCATTACACAGAGCATTTTGTACTTCGCATGCCAACCCCCATATTGGAAGTATTTTCAATACACAATGTATTGCGTGCTTCGCCCGCCAACCCCCGTATGGGAGTATTTTCATTACACAGTGCATTGCAGCTCATGCTTGAACTCTTATAAAAAATAAAATAAATATATGTAAAATCAAACGGCATATAACATTTAAAACATGTTTTAGTGCTAATCTCTTTAAAGAAAAATACTTGACTATAATAAATAATAATTTAAATATTTTCCTTTCCCTTGGAGCTAAAGGGACCGTGCCCCCCCCCCCTCTGCCCATAGGTATAGGCGCCCATGCCACTTAACAATGCATAAAGATATGAATTTAGGTTAACATTATAATATACAGCTTCTATTTTATATAACACAAACAATAGGCCTATACTATTTACCTAAAAACAATAATATATTCAATGTATGCAAACTAAATTAACATTCGGTCTATAAGAAGCTATAGCCTATACACAAAATTAAGCAGCTGTTTTTATTATCCCATAAATAGTAGTGCATAACCTTAGCCTTTATTGGCGTTTAATGGCCTATCGATAAAATAAAAAGTAGGCATAGGCCTACCATCGGGGAAAACGGGGTTTTATCTCTGTTTTATGCTTGTTAGATTTGAGTTGTGTACATTTTATGAATGGCGGAAAAGAAATAAATGAGTACAGAAAAGTAATTTTAATTTTCAATTGTATACTCTAATTATTTACAGTGTAAATAATACATTGCGTAAACAAGGAGTAGCCTACATGACAAGTTTTCCTGTAAGTTAGACCTACTTTTGTGAAATATAGACTAGCCTACTTATTATTGTTTGGCATATTTTAATGAAATGTTAGTGTTTAATTTGAGCCATTTTTTAAGGGCATACAATTATTTTATTTATTTATTATTCTTTTTGCTGTTGACAAATTTACAATTCATATAGCAAGTGTCAAAAACAAAAATGTAAAATTATTGAATTCTTACATAGGCTACTACTTAGGCCTAAGTTGCAATAAAATTTAAAATTTCATACAAAACAATTTAATACATTTAAAGTGAAATAAACAACATGTAGGCCTATAACAATTACACTTTTATGATGTCATTCAATTTACAAACACATAGGCTAATAATTACAAAATACTAAAATTATTATAAAGCTTGCTAACTCGCATTTTGTGTGTTATAATAATATTTTGTTGAATGATCGATTGTACATATTGGTACAATTTTGTTTGTTAGGCTAACACATTAGTTTGTGCCTGGTGAAAGTGTTTTCTCTCATTTCAGTTGACATAAGCTCTAGTATTGTATTTATTGGTTCCTTCTTATTCAATTTTTTAGGTTCATTGTTTTAGGTTTTTTATTTTCTAAAAGTGTTAAGTTTTTGATCAAAATTAGTTATTTTATTTATAACCTACTGTCACGTCCGTTTGCAAAACCATCAATTTTGTTCATAATTTAACTTTTTTTAATCATGTAAAAAAAAAATGTTTGATGTGTTAAAAAGTAGCCTAGATTAATCTCTGAAAAGTCCTCTGCAAATGAATGTTTCGTCAAAATTGGTGCAGCCATTCCAGAGGTTAGCCCGGACAAACAAACAGAGAGACAGACAAAAAATATAAAATGCATGTTTGGGTTTTGGTAAAGCATGAATAACCATATGAGCTTAGAAAAATGTATTTATTTAGAAATCACAAACAGACACTTCAATGTTATTTAGCCTATTATAGATATATCCGTTTGTTACGACTACAGTAGACTACCGTACTTTGATTTGATTTTGTGAAACCTAAAACATGAACTAATTTAATGAACATCAATGAAGGAACCTTGAGTAAAAATTATAAGTAATGATGAACCTCTTCTTCGTGTATCAGTAGAAAATCGAAGCAAACTCTCTTGTTTTAGTTGTCAACAACAGTAAAACAGAAAAAAAAATTCTTTTCACTGAATGGATTCGATACAGATTGTAGCCTACCACTTAAAGTGCGAAACTGTTAGGTATAATTTTGGAGTGTTGTTTAAATTGGGAGTGTCATTTAGTGACAAATTTATGTAACAAGTTGTCCAGAGTTACCTATTTAACGCGAAAATTCAAGACTTGTAGCCTATCAGTACAGACGTGCTAGTTAATGGTGTAGTCTACTATGCATTTTGTCATTTACTATTGACATAGCCTATTATAGTAGGCTATGTTATAACGCTATGTGGTAAAAGCAGTAGTTCGCAAAGAGTTTTCGTTAGGCAAAAGAGAATACAAAGAACTATAAAGAATGTTTCAGAAAATACTTTTTTGTAAGTTCATATGGCTATTCACACTTTACCAAAACCTAAACTTTAAGCACTATTTAAATTATAATTTAGTTTGTAAGCTTCTGTTTCAATTATAAGTACCAGGAGACCGAGCTAAAGCTCGATTATAAGCAGGGCATAGTTCGCTCACGTCAATAACTATTATTGCAAATTTCCGTGAACATCGTTTAGGTTAGGCCTATAACATTAAACAACTAAATAAAGGGTATGTTCATTTAGCAGAAGTATTCGTTGCCATGGTAACTATAAATAGATACAACATTAGGCTTACCTCTAATAAAATACAGTTTAAAAGAAAACAGATGATTATTGTAATGGCATTGAAAACATTTGCATCAGCTGTGCTTCGTTTAAAAGAAAACAGATGATTATTGTAATGACATTGAAAACATTTGCATCAGCTGTGCTTTGTATTGTTTAAAATGGACAAATTTCACTTTTTAATTTAGTAAAAAGACGTAGAAAACGAATTTTCCCAGACTGGTGACCATTTCCAATCGATTTATCGTGGCCAAAAGCCCCATATAAAATCAAAAAATCAAAAATCCTTAGACGGAGATTCCAGATCCATTTAGCAGACAGACAATTATCTCTCGCTTTAGAAGATAAGATTTAGTTTTTAAGTTTCTATTTCAATTATAATTTAGTTTTTCAGCTTCTATTTAAATTATAATTTAGTTTTTAAGCTTCTATTTCAATTATAATTTAGTTTTAAGCTTCTATTCCAATTATAATTTAGTTTTTGAGCTTATATTTGAATTATAATTTAGTTTTTAAGCTTCTATTTCAATTATAATTTAGTTTTTGAGCTTATATTTCAATTACAATTTATTTTTTGAGCCTATATTTCAATTATAATTTAGTTTTTAAGCTTCTATTTCAATTATAATTTAGTTTTTAAGCTTATATTTCAATTATAATTTAGCTTTTGAGCTTCTATTTCAATTATAATTTAGTTTTTAAGCTTCTATTTAAATTATAATTTAGTTTTTAATCTTCTATTTTAATTATAATTTAGTTTTTGAGCTTCCATATCAATTATAATTTAGTTATGCATGTTTTTATTTTTTGTCTGTCAATCTGTCCGGGCTATCTTCGGAATGGCCTAACCAACTTTGACGAAACTTTATTTGCATGTAAAGGACTTTTCAGAGATTAATCTAGGGTACTTTTTAACCTGAAAATATTTAGGGTTCCTATTTAAAAATTGAAAAATGTAAAAATTATGGACAAAATTAGGGGGTTTAAAAAACGGACGTGACCATTTCAATTGACTGTATATAACGGATTACCCGTTAAATATATATCAAAACAGTATGCAATAATGTGAAATGTACTCATAGATGTTAAATACGCCTCAAAACCTGAATGTAATTTTTATGTTCGTTCGTTAGTTACGGTACGGTATTTTTAGCGTTTATTGGTGCATAGCTAATAATTTACGTAGGCCTAGGATCGATTTAGGAGAAATACTGTGCGTTTTTGGGCCATGGAACTCTGATCTAAATTACGTGTAATGGGAAGGCACAATATTTACACGATAGTCCTTTTATTTATTGAATCCCATCTGCGAGCGAAGTACCAGCTAGTATTTAAATAACTTCAAATAATGATATTTCCTAGTTTATATATTTACCGTTGTTTACTGGATGCCAAGGAAAATCTTATAGATATTCACAGTCAAAGTACAAGACATAAATAATCTATAGATTTAATTCCCGTAAGGCTTAAAAATCTATAAACAGTCATATTGAGTCAGTAATTGAGTGAAATTAAAATGTTTACTCTTTGCAAAATAGTATGGTTTGTGATACTATTTCACCAAGTTTTAAATGTATTGTTATATTGGACTTTTGTAACGGATGTCACTGCTAAAGGATGATGTGTTAAAAAATATATATAATTTTACTTCAAGAGGTTTATATAAAAATTTTACAATATGTTGATACTGCCTATAGCCATATCAAAATGTGTAACTATAATAACATTTTTGAATTTTGATAATTTAATTTTGAATTACGCTTAAGCTGTAAACGAACCTTACTGCCAGATAGCGAGGCTTTTTTGTGTGAGCAAAATAGCTTGTGCAATAACAGCAAAATATGATATTTCTACAAAAACGGAATTGAAATTTGTTTCCAATATTTTGAAACACGATCGTCACGTTTTGACAACATCACAATGGTGCAAATATTAGACTATGTTTTCATCAGTTGTCAGGCCCGTATCTGGGTTGGGGCAACCGGGACATTGCGGATCCCGAAGGAGCCTACAAGAAAATTAAAAATAACGGACATTTTGTGTTACGGTATGTAAAATAAACTAGGCTACTTTAAATTAAATCACCTAATTTTCTTTCGAGTCAACCACCTGTGCGATAGAGGGCGGGGGGGGGTAGACACATCAATCTGTTCTTCAGATCAGTATCAGTAGTAACAGATTAATACCTCGCATTAGTCACATTTCGACGGTTCCCTCCCCCGTCCCCGAAAATAAAAGAATAGCCTACGACGTCATTCGCGACAATCCGGCCTTGTAAACACCGAGTCACCGCTCGCCGGTAACGGGAAAAGTGCGGTAGCAAACCGTTTTTATTTTAGTCCATAGGTTTAAAGTTCGTTTAAGAAACTTTTGTAGAAATCGTTAACGTCAATTACGGTAGCAAATCGTTAGTCCATGTGACAGTAGTAAAAGCTGTACGATCGTTCTCAAAGTTAAATCTTATTAAACATTTTTTATGAAGCTGTATGACTCGACAACTCTTATCGGTTTGGCTCTTTCTTCTATTAAGGACGATAGAGCACAGACTATCAACTCTGACCGAGTGATATACTGTATTTGCTGGCAGCAAGTCCACACAAAAATCATTATAATAATTATAACAACAAGTTTATATTTGTAGTCTAATTATTATATTTGTAGTCATTCAATTTGGTCTTTTTTGTGTAGGCCTAGTAGTGTATTCATTAACTTAACACCGACATATTGTTCGGATTTGAAAATAAATTGAATTGAGAATAGTTTACAGTTTGTGCTTGCAATACGTTTTAAGGCTCGGCAGGAGTGAACAAATATTTCTGAGTTGACCGGAGCTCTACAAGTGGCAGAGCTGTACACTACTAGTACTTAATTCTTTGTGTGCGTTTCATACTTCCGCTAGCAAATATAGGGCAGCAATATAAAGGCGGAAAATAGAGGATTATAGACGTTAACCTGACTGTAAACGTACTGAAATGCGCATGCGTGGCAATGTGAGTATGTGTTACTAAACACAGCTTTCTCTCTCACATTCACAATTAACGGATGTACTATTCTTCTAGTATTCCTCCGCGAGCAACAAGTTGATGTGATAACCACTAGAGTACAGACTAAAACACTCGAGTCGGAGAACAAATTCGGTGCCTAGGATACATGCTTCTACAGTTAAGCAGATTTGTCCGTCATAAATTACATAAAT
Source organism: Philaenus spumarius (assembly GCA_018207615.1). NCBI lineage: Eukaryota > Metazoa > Arthropoda > Insecta > Hemiptera > Aphrophoridae > Philaenus > Philaenus spumarius. Next base: position 706,444 of record JAGFPH010000043.1, read on the forward strand.
TTATTGAAATTACTTTTACTTGAAAGAAAATAATTAAACTTAGAATGTGGTGACATTTTTACATTTTTTATATTTGCCTTATTGAATAAATTGCATTATTGAATACGGAAAAATCGAGTTAATTCAAAGAACAAATTTCATTCAAAACAAATTTAAAAAACTAAACGGTATCCTCATTCGGACTGTCCTAACCTTTAAAATGGCATATTCATAATAATTTTCTAATTACTCCAGTAATCTTGTTATGGGCAGACAAGGCAGGTGGTGGTTTTTGTGGCCGCTGATGTTGTTCTGTGACGGTGATTTTCGTCGGTCAACAAAATGTACGAATCGGTCGATAATCGCAAAATGTATGACAACCGTATTCATAAGTTAGAAAGCATCCGTGAAGGTTGTGTGACGTTTGTTCGCAGTGTTGCCACCATTTGCATGGATAATTTTCCTCGTAATATTCTAATTCAAATGCGAGTTGCGACAATGCTAGTTTACTCAGATGTTCCTTGCAATTGGGGATTACGGCATTCATCGCGCTTGCGCGGAAGCGGACAAACGCTATTCTATAAAAATAGTATAAATATTAGCTCGCAAATCACGCAGTTGTTTATTCCTTCGCCATTTGGTGGTGACATTTGGTGTCAATATTTACCTATAAAATATCAAGAGAGTGATGAATTACTAATAACGTGTTTTTGAAATTGTAATACTCGATCAACTTAAAAAAGTTTTCCGTGATTAAAAAAAAAATCGTTCATGGTTTGGAGGGGTGGGTCATGATTCCTATGGCCCCCTCCCCCTTTTGTATCCGCGCCTGCTGTTAGTCTGAGTAGGGTAATATTTATTATAAGAAATTGAAAACTACCTTACATATAAATGAAGACATTAATTTCAAAGCGATCTAAGTGCCAAAAGTAAAATTTGTGAGAAATGAAAAACACTGTATTTTTTGTAAAAAAACAATTGTTTGTATAAATAGGCCTACATAATTTTTAAATCATCAATACAATAATAAAAATTTATGGTGAATTTAATAACATGAATAGTAAATAGGTAGTAGGCCTACTATCACAAAATAAATCAATGTCTGTGATTTTTCCAAACAGATCTAAGTCCTAGTACACAGCCCTCTCAAATTGATCTATGTTCATGCTGTATGTACTCCAAAATGATCTATGTCCTGACACAGTCTGAAAGCGCTGTCACTGCCTGCCTGGCACATAGATCCTTTGGAAGTGCACCGCCCGCTGGACTTACAGGTGTCGCATTCTGTGGGTGACTGAAGTAGCTACAACGATGTAGTTAGAACATAGATCTTTTAGACATGCATTGGCGCTGGAACATAGATCGCATTGAAATAAAAAACGATGTTTTATGAATGTCTTCAAATGTTTAACGAACTCTTCATTTTGCAATGCCTCTGCCATCTTTGTGCATGTATTCTATTACCTTAACAATAGTACATATAGACTACATAACACACAAATATTCATGGATACAAAACGAACAATAAAAATAGTATATTTGTTCAATCTCGTAGAACCGAAATGGCATGTAAATGTGTTCTTTATGCGGGGGTAAGATTAATCGATACCCTTCCACTAGACTATACTACAAAAATGTAAATAATGTGCAAACATTTAAAACTAAAATCAAGGAGTATTTTCTGGAGAGGTCGTATTATTGTATCGATGATTGTTTATGTCTTATCAATCATGATAAGTTAAATGAGTACTGTTGGAAATTTATTGATATTTCAAACTTAGAGGTTTTGTATCATCTGTGGTTATTGTAAAGTATTATTTATATACTAGTAAGCCAAATAAAAATCACCGGCAGATTAATAAGTTACACATCAGAAATACATAGTTTAATAAAATAATATTTAAAAACAACAAGCTTTATCTAGTCCTACCAAACTATGCTGAGGACATTTTTAACTGGTAAACACAATTTTGTAAAGATGGTAAAACTGTAGGCCTATTTGTTAAATTTTTTTATTTATATACATTATTATAGGCAAAATAAAGATACAAATACTGTCTTTTTTAATTGCTTTTTATTTCATATTTATATATCAAATGATTTAGAAGTTATTAATATTATAATGAAGAAACTAATAATGAAATATGTTTATAGGTATGTTAGGTATACGAAGCTGTACGAATGTTTCCGAAGCTAAACGAATGTGTAAATCTTCTTTAGATTCGTATAAATAAATACATTAGTGATAAAAGGTTGTATTTGTATTCATTTTATAATCTCAAAGCAAATCTTATAACGTATCTACGTAGCCTACATTGGTTCTATAACTCATATTTAACAAAATCAACTTCACAAGACATTATAATATTTTTGCACATTTTAAACTAATTTTATTAATTTTTGTAATTGTGAAATATAAAAAAACAAATAAATATCAAATAGTAGGATAATACAAAATAAGTTGTTGTATTGTATTGTTACTCACATACTTACGGACGAACAATCGCTTTTATAGGAATTGATGTAGGCCTAAAGTATTATTGCAATTATTATTTATAGGCCTAGATGACATGTGTAGCCACGAGATTTGTTGACGATGTAGGTAGGCTAATGCTGATGTTGCCATGTTTTATAAAAAACCTCCTCAATAGGCCTACATTTTTCTGATTCTATAGGCATTTCGTGTCCATGAATTCATGTGTCAGATTTACGGTTATCCTTCGTTTGATTGTTTTGGCAATTCACTGTTCGACAGGAAATTAAAAGAACTACAAAAAACGTTTCTTGATGAGGATTTCGCGTTTTTTAATTATTTATATTAATCAAATTTAAGCAGCCACAGCCTGGACTGATATTTTCTTTCACGACATCAAATTCACGAGGATCGCTTAATTTATCACTTACTAACTCTTGACTGAACATGATTTGAACTATTATTATTTATTTTGAGTTATGAAAAATAAATTTCAAAATACTAAAATACCATAGCTACTGGAATTTGAATAATCTGTTTTGTGAACACTCAACAACTGTATGTACAAGTAATGCCAAGAACATGCAGTTGAATGAACAAAACTGAAAAGTAATTATCTTGAATAAGTAGGCTATGGCGTATAACAGTGGAACACGATTTAATAAAACACATGTGCGTGTTCGGATATTGCCTACTAGCCTACAAAGTTATTTGAAAAGTTTATCGTAATATAACATAACTTAGACTCATTGTAACACACCACACATTTTACAATATATTTTTTTAAAGTTTTCCTCACTACGTAAACTAATTAGTGGTCTCTCAAATTATTTTCTATGTTCACTCGGATTCGATAATTAGTTTCTGAGATAGGCTATGATCCCGTTGATGTAGAGAGTCGTAGGTGTAATTTGCGAAGTCCTGCCCGCACGAATGTCGTATTGGTATGCTACTGACACAAACTTTCGCCCCTATTCTTTGAAACGAAACCAAGCCGCGGCTCTAAGTCACCAGAAACTGTCGTTCGTTCGACCGCGATCGCCTTTTCACAACCATCTCGATTTTAAAGACGACTCCTTGTTAAAAATTACCGATTTTGCTGAGATGAACCGTTTAACCTAAAAAATACATTAATTTAATTCAATGAAGGAACCTTTAACATTGTAGGCCTAGTATGATGCACTTATAATTGCTAATAAATAGCATGTTAAGTTTTATTTAGGAAAGGGGAAGTAGGGTGGCTGAGTGGCTAAAGGCGATTGTCCATACTGCAACAGTGGGAACCTTCGAACGCAGGTATGTTTGACCTAGTAACTGTTTATAAACTTGTCAATTTACCTGCTCTATACGGTGGTGTATCGGTATATCCATTTACCTAGATATTCACTGGTCTATCGATTTACTTAACTATTAACTGGAGTATCGATTTATCTAGCTATTCGCTGGAGTATCGATTTACCTAGTTATTCGCTGGTGTATCGATTTATCTAGCTATTCGCTGGTGTATCGATTTACTTAACTATTAGCTGGAGTATCGATTTATCTAGCTATTCGCTGGTGTATTGATTTACCTACCTATTCGATAGAGTATCGATTTACCTAGATCTTCGCTGGTGTTTCGATTTACCTTGCTATTCACTGCTGTATCGATTTACCTAGCTATTCGCTAATGTAGGCCTATCGATTTACCTAGCTAATAATTGAGTCATAAATAACAGGGAAAACTTAAATTCAGTGGAATGTAGGATTTTTTATTACTAGCTCATTAATATGACCACCTTGCACCCGGATAGCCTACGTTCGACCACTAAGTTTGAGTTTTCTGCGTTATATATGATTGAATTATTAAATATATCATTATATCGATATATCGTTGGATTTGTCTTAAAATAGTCTAACAATTTGGTAACTTTATTATTTTTTATTTATAGTTTTCTAGATATTTAACATTGAACATTTTCAATTGCCTCCTTTTTGAAACGGATTATTGCAGGAAAACCAATTTTTTGAGTAAAATTTACCCTGTTTAGATCAATATTCATACCAAGTTTCATGAATATATCTTTAAACTGTTTGTGAGATATTAAGCTATTAATTTGTAAAAATCACATACTGACTGACAGACAGAAAACAGATCGAAATAGGACACGTCATATTATATTATATTGTATTATTTAAACTCCATTGTGGTAGCCCACGGATTAGTGAAATTAATTTCGGTATAACTATACGTCTACTGATCCTTTTTTGGTATTGTCATATCTTTCTACTGCAGTTTCGGGTATTCACACATCATCAGGAATAGTAAAAACACAATTAAACATATAGGCATACACATAAAACATACACAACACCATGGTTTCAACAATTTAACGTGCACGTAGTCGGAATAGTGCGTGGACCTAATTTTACTTGTTACGACCTTCGCATGGAGTGAAATGTGTTTTATTTATGTATGTTTTATGTGTATATGTCTAATTGTGTTTTTATTATTCCTGATGATGGGTAAATACATGAAACTGCAGTAGAAAGGAAAGAGAATACAAAAAAAAGATTAGTAGATGTATAGTTATACCGAAATTATATTATTTGCTTGTTTTTAGCTGACAAATAACCCCGTAAAGTTTCGGACAGTCAAATCTGGACACCCTGTATAAAATTCATTTTAATTAGGCTTATGAAAACGTAGCCTAAACTTAAAGTCTCCTATTCGTAACGTGTTAATATTATACGTCTTATAACGCAAGCGCGTTTTGAACGTGTTACGTTGCTCTTCAATAAATTAGGCAACAATTTAATTACTATTATGTCGTATATTATGTTATATTTCGTTAAATTAATGTCGTTTGAGTGTAAACCACTCTGCTGTATGGAAATGATTAAGATAAATCTACATTTTGCAAGTTTTATTTCCATCGTTATATGTTTTTTATTTTGTTTGAGGCGGTCATTATTTGTCTTTTTGGTGCCAGTGAAGTGTAGTTCACCAACACGGCTGAACTTTAACCCGCTTGTTAAATGTTTACTTTCTTTCGTAATTTCTATTAATATTTGCCGGCGACTGATTTGCGCTTTAGACTCAGTTACGGGTTTAGTTTCAGAATATTTAAAAGTTATTTTCATCTTCTTGGTCACCAACATCCACACTAATACTAAAGGACTGTAACAAATTAGGCCTAAATGCTGATTTTTGTTGAGTGTGTAGGCTACTTAAAAGTAAACTATTTCTGTTTATAAATACTGTACTTCTAATTATTTTATGTAGTTCGAATGTGCATACAGAAAACACAATATTACATTCAAAACTACAGTTCTATGCAGAAGCGGCCATACATAAAGGCGAACAAGTATGGCGGCCGCCGACCACGACTTAGAATAAACTAGCTGACCCTTGCGAATATTTCGCATGTTAGAAGTAGCCCTACTTACCTGAAATACATTGATTTAAGTAATTAAATTACGTTTATTTATTTACGTTGGTTTAATTTGACAGCAGTTTATAACGCGTTACGTTGATTTAATTTGATGGATTTGTGCGATAGATTACCATTGCAATTGCATATAGAATGTAAAACATTTAAATAACAGCTGTCATGTTAGTTAAACAGATTGTTAATAGATGGCGCCTTTCATTGGGAACCATATGAAGTATAATATAAAATTTGTTTAAATCAATTTTTGTAATGAAAACATGTATTTTAAGCTGTTTGTCTATTTATCGTCAATAGCGGGGACATAAGCTTTAAAATGATGTTTGAATAATTAATTTTGACGAAGAATTAAGGGAGTTATCGCTTAGCGACAAAAAACACCTTTGAGAAATAATGTATAGGCCTAAAGATACAACACCGGCTCGGCAATGAGAGTGGACAGTAGACGATAGTGAAATCTCAAAAAAGTATGATTGAAAACAATAAGTAGCCTATAGTGAATGTCTATCCCAAATCCCAATACATATGTGGATTTGCCAGTAGGCCCTAATTTTAACACCAGTGACTGTCGCAAGTGCAGAACGCTCGTTTTCAAAACTGAAACTTATCAAAAATTATCTTCGCTCAACAATGTCTCAACAAAGACATTCTTGAGCAAAGATTCTTTGGCAATCTTAGGTATTGAAAGATATATCGCTCCAAATTAATTATGACTCTTTAATTGATCGATTTAGCGTTGCAAAATGTAGAAAAGCTGTTTTATAAAATACTAGCTGACCCGTATGGCGTTGCCCGTGGTGGTTGGTATTTTCAGTCTATTTAACGTAGCCTAATTGTATTCTTTTTAAGTGTTCAGTCAGTGAGTGGTATTTGGCTTATATATATATATATATATATAGATCTTAAATAATAAAAGCACTATTGTCACAATAATAAAAGATCCGAAATTATGATTTTAGTAACTTTGATCCCGCAAACCCCTCCTAAAATTTCGAAATTTTTCATACCCTCCTTAGTGAGCACCTATGGCCCTGGAGGAAGCTACATACCAAATTTCATTCCAATCCGTTCGGTAGTTTTAAAGAAATCGTGATTTAATAACTTTGATCCCCCAAACCCCCCTAAAATTTCGAATTTTTCAAATCCTTTCTTAGCGAGCACCTATGGCCCTAGAGGAAGCTACATATCAAATTTCATTCCAATCTGTTCGGTAATTTTGGAGAAATCGTGATTTAGTAATTTTTACCCCCCAAACTCCCCTTAAATTTCCAATTTTTTAAAACGATTTGTTAGTAAGCACCTATGGCCTTAGAGGAAGCTACATAACAAATTTCATTCCAATCCGTTCGGTAGTTTTGAAGAAATCGTTTTTTAATAACTTTGATCCCCCCAAACCCCTCTCAAATTTCGAATTTTTTCAAACCCTTTCTTAGTGAGCACCTATGGCCCTAGAGGAAGCTACATACCAAATTTCATTTCAATCCGTTCGGTAGTTTTTCAAAAATCGTTATGAGTGAGTGAGTGAGTGAGTGGTATTTCGCTTTTATGTATATAGATAACATACCTAAAGGAACAACTTCTGAGTTTACTAAATTATCTAAACGATTACGATTAAATCACAGTATATATTTGAACGTATAGGCTAGTATTAGAATTATTTAACATTATATAGTAAACTAGAGGGCTCCGCCGCCTGCTCGATCCGCTCGCCAACCCCCGCGGTGAAGCAAACGCCAACAGAGGTGTCAATCATGGGAAGTATAACAATTTATTTTTATTGTAAAGGGGCTGTTACCCCCCAGTTCACCGATTAGATGTAACTATTTAAATTGCGTGTGATATTATTTATTTTATTTCCTACAAAACACTTAAAATTTAGCTTTAAGGAAAGTATAACAATCAACATTATTTTACATGGGTTGTTACTACATTTTCACCCCTTAGCAGCACGCTACAAAATGTAAATCTGTGATACTTTTTCTATGTATCTTGTAAGAAATAAATGTACAACATTTAAGATCTCTAGCTTTAAGGAAAGTATAACAATTAATATTTATTGTTTTTAGGGGTCGTTATCACATTTTATTAGTAAAACTACTTTTTCAATCGGTTCAGTAGTTCCAGAGATTACTCCCTACATAGGCCTACACACAAACACAAATTTTACCACTTTGTAATATTAGTATAGATTAGTATTATATTACATTGCAGTGTGTAGAGATTTAGGCCAATATTTTGTTGCTTAATTGATTTTATTTATTTAGCTATCAGGTACTATTGCAACAACATCATTAATAATCTTACAATGTTTGTTATGTTTTCTTGTAATTTTTTTCTTTTAAATATAATTTAACTTTACAAATTCATTTATTTGTGAGCACCCTTTTGTATGCTCTGGCAGACAATTCAGATAGGCCTTGTCTGAAAATTGTATAGGATCAGTGCTTTGCCTGTTTTAGCAGTAGGCCTATACAATAAACATAATAATTAATAACTAGTTAATGAACCTTATTTGCCCCCTACGGAAGTACTACAGCCCTATTTCCAGCAAAATAAAGTGGGTAGTTTAAGTGAAGGGATGGGCCCCTCTCCTGAATTTCGCCTTGCGCCCCGCAATATCTAGGGCCACCAATGGTTCTATGCGCCTTTTACTTTTAAGTAAGCTTTGGGTCCCTGTCATTGGGCTGAGTGGCGAAACATCATTTTATTGTTTAAATTGTACTTTAGACTTAAAGATTCCATTAATGTGGAAACGCTTTTTTTATTCAGACAACTAACTGTCTTTTCAAAATGAGATTTATTGTAAATTGGATTGGAAGACTATTTTAGATTATATTTAATCAATGTTATTTTTTAAATGAAACTTTGTACATTAAAAAAATATTTTTACGCTAATTTCAATGTTTTATCTTTTAATTCGCAATCTTAATTCGCTATGTTGACCAAAAGGCTTACAGAATTTGTGGTTTATTTGGAAATGGTCATTCTAATATTGTATATTTAGTGTAATTTAGTTTATGTAAGACATAGGCCTAATATTGGTGATTTTAGTACTTCACGTTCTAACCGCACATTTAACACAGTACCTAAGCAAGACTTGTGACTCCTTATACTAGATCAAGTAAATCTTATAGACTAATAGTTTTATGTGTCAGCAATTTACATTATTCAATAAATTACTCATTAATAGTTAGAGAGATGACTGAAAGCAGATTCAAACATGTTATTTCAAATTGGCTTAAGGGTATGGCATTTTAGTCGTTAAATATATAGGCCTGTGTGCAATGTAATTTACTATATGCTATATAACTAGTGTAATGTAGCTGTCCATAATTATTAAAATAAAATAACATACCACGCTTTAAAAACTGACTAAATAAACGGTAGACTACCAGAAACTTTCACATAGCCTACTTTCTGACAAACATATTTAAATTATTAAACAGATTCACTGTGACTTCATATTTGTATTAAAGTAGGAGAGGGGATGCATTTAAGTAGGGCAGTAACTAATAAATTATATTATTACTATTAGTTGAGAAAAAACTATTCGATTGATTTCGAACAAATTTGCAATTAACATATCAATTATGCCTGTATAGATGCACGAAAAAATTTGAAAAATAACCCTCTTTTTGGCCAAAAAAACCCCCAAAATCAGTTATTATTATTATTAGATTTAGCGGGCCCGACCCGGCTTTGCACGGATAGACAAATCAAAGTTAAATGTATATTAACAAAAAATATATAATATCAATAAATATATTACACTATGTATTTCTTATGGGGATTTTTAGTAACTTTGTCAAACACAAACCTCCCCTAAAATTTAGATTAAAAAAAAAGCTCTTTCTTAGCGAGCACCTAGGGCCCTAGAGGAAGCTACATAATAAATTTCATTCCAATCCGTTCGGTGTTTCTTTTTAGTAACTTTGACCCCCCCCAACACCCCTAAAATTTCGAATTTTTTCAAACCCTTTCTTAGCGAGTACCTAGAGCCCTAGAAGAATCTACATACCAAATTTCATTCCAATCCGTTCGATGGTTTTTTGTAGTAACTTTGACCCCCAAACCTCCCCTAAAATTTCGATTTTTTTTTTAAACTTTCTTAGCCAGCACCTATGGCCCTAGGGGAAGCTACATACCAAATTGCATTCCAATCCGTTCGATGGTTTTAGAGAAATCGTGATTTTGTAACTTTGATCTCCCCCCCCCCCCCCCCCCCC
>JAGFPH010000043.1:767529-780713 GCA_018207615.1 Philaenus spumarius
AACAACCCAATATCTTTTTCCAGGTTCCACTTACACAATTGAAACTTTGCAAATTGTTTATGGGTATAAAAAACTACTTTTTTAGAATATGGCTGATTTTTCACCTCCTCTGGGGGACGGCCCGTCAAGTTTCAATTGTGTAAGTGGAACCTGGAAAAAGATATTGGGTTGTTCCGGGACTTTTTGCCACCCCTGTATATATAAAAGCGAAATACCACTGACTCACTCATCACGATTTCTCAAAAACTACCGAACGGATTGAAATGAAATTTGGTATGTAGCTTCCTCTAGGGCCATAGGTGCTTACTAAGAAAGGGTTTGAAAAAATTAGAAATTTTAGGGGGGTTTGGGGGATCAAAGTTATTAAATCACGATTTCTTCAAAACTATCGAACGGATTGGAATGAAATTTGGTATGTAGCTTCCTCTAGGGCCATAAGTGTTCACTAAAAAAGGGTTTAAAAAATTGGAAATTTTAGGAGTTTTGGGGGATAAAAATTACTAAATCACGATTTCTCCAAAATTTCCGAACAGATTGGAATGAAATTTGGTATGTAGCTTCCCCTAGGGCCATAGGTGCTCACTAAGAAAGGGTATGCACAATTTCGAAATTTTAGGAGGGTTTTTGTGGGATCAAGTTTACTAAAATCATAATTTCATATCTTTTATTATTATGACAATAGTGCTTTTATTATTTAATATTTATATATATAAAAGCCAAATACCACTCACTGACTTAAAACACTTAAAAAGAATACAATTAAGTTAAAAAGACTGAAATTACCAATTACCACGGGCAACGCCGTACGGGTCAGCTAGTCTATACATATAAATACAATTAAAGTGTCTGTCTGATTTAAAAATATAAGCTTTTTTCTAAGCTCATACGGTTATTCACATATTACCAAAACCTAAACACACATTTATGCACTTTATGCCCGTCTGTCTATTTGTCCGGGCTAATCTCCGGAATGGCCGAACCGATTTTGACGAAACGTTCATTAACATGTAAAGGACTTTTCAGAGAATATTTTAGGCTACTTTTTATTCCAAAAATATTTAAAATTCCTGTTAAAAAATTGAAAAAATTTAAAAATTATGGACAAAGTTAGGGATTTTGTGGACAAATGTTGGGGATATAGCTTGTTTATTTCGATCCATGTCGTACATTATGTACAGGTCACAGCTACCCCCCTCCACACAACTTGGATCCAAGTGCCTCTACCCTAATCAATAATCATTTCCGTAAATATTCCTATTAAAAAATTGAAAAAATGTAAAAATCATAAATAAAATTAAGGATTTGGTCGTTTGCATTGGCAGCACCATATGTCACCGCAGGGATTGGCGAGCGAAACGAGGAGTAGGGGCAGAGCCCCTAGGCATCAATATACAGTATTCGTTTATATGAATTCGTTATACAAAGAAGAGATAGCCATTCGTTTAATTTCGGAAACATTCGTACATCTTCGCATAAATTATAAACATATTCCATTATTAATTTCTTCATTATGATATTAATAACTTCTAAATCATTTGAGATATCAATAAGAAATAAAAAAGGAATAAAATGATAATATTTTTATCTTTATTTTGATATATAATAATGTATATAAATACAATTTTCTTAACCTACAGTTTTATAATCCTTGTAATTGTACCCATTTACCAATTAAAAATTCCCTCAGCATAGTTAGGTAGGCCTAGATAATGTTTATTGTTTTTAAATAGTATTTTTTATAAATGATGTATTTCTGATGTGCATCTAATTAATCTGCATGTGATTTTTCACGGTGGTTTACTAGTTTAAAATAATTTGGAAATTTGAGGTTTTTATTTTGTGGAAGTTGATCATAATCGGGTTGTTCTACTACTCTTCATTAGTAGTTCATGTGGATGTTTTTATTTAACAACCCGATTACATTTTAAAACTTTTGAATTTCCGGAAATGAAAAAGATCAAAACATTTAAAATTGCGATGTAGGTCGAATGGGGTACCAAATCAAAGGGGTCTTGACGCAGAATATTTTTTTTTGTATTTCAACTTCAGTTGTAACTACAATCAATTTAAAATGGCTGCCCGAAGACTGATTTTATGTTTTGTATGGCCCATTTTCTTGTTAAAAATTTTTAACGCACTGAACATTTATTGTATTTTAACTTTATTCGTATCTCCGATATTTAAAACTAGTGGCCCAAAACAGATTTTTTATTTTTCATATAAAAAAAATGAAACACACCGTGAGAAAAAAGACATTTTTAGTCTATCAGTAAATTTTACAGCTAGTCGTACGTCCATCTGTAATGAGGACCGAAGGGTCGGATAGTCCGGAAGAAATATAAACAATTGAATCATTAAAATCATTGTAATGACGGTTTGAAACAAATAATGTCCTGGATGAAGGCTGACATAGGTGTTTATTGTTTTTAACCACATTAACATCTTAAAATAGGATAAGTAAGCCAAAAATTATAATAATAAACCTTTCTTCTTTCTAAAAGGCTTTTCTTTTTTATTTACAAGATCGATTATTTGAGCCAAATTATCCTTTGTTGTGAAAAAATAGTAAATTTATTTCAAATCTTGGAATTTTGGTAAAATGAAAGAAAGTATTTAATAAATTATTACAATGGAAATGAAGAATAAAGATCAAGGGTACATCAATTTAAGGGAGTACGAAGTGTCTTATCAAACAAACAAACAAAAACCCACATATAAACATAGGCCTACATATAAGTATATGAAGAATATAAAACAAGTATAAAAGAACAAACAACAAAACTAAAGTTGAATAGGTGAATTAACAAAGCTTATATATCTATCGACATACATTATGGTTCATAGTAAATAGCTGTTCATAAATGGTATTGTACAGCTGTTTCAAATCTTTAACTTTAACTGTTTGTGAAATATGTGTAGACAAAAAAAATTATTTATACTGAAATGACATACAATATGGTACATATGTATAGAAAAAAAAAATTAATTTATACTGAAATGACATACAATATGGTACATAGTAAATAGCTGAATGTACTGTACAGCTATTTCAGATCTTTAACTTTAACTGTTTGTGAAATATGTGTAGACAAAAAAGTTTATTTATACTGAAATGACATACAATAGGGTACATATGTATAGAAAAAAAGTTTATTTATACTGAAATGGCATACAATATGGTACATAGTAAATAGCTGAATGTATTGTACAGCTGTTTCAAATCTTTATCTTTAACTGTTTGTGAAATATGTGTAGACAAAAAAGTTTATTTATACTGAAATGACATACAATATGGTACATATGTATAGACAAAAAAAATTATTTATACTGAAATGACATACAATATGATACATATGTATAGACAAAAAAGTTAATTTATACTGAAATGGCATACAATATGGTACATAGTAAATAGCTGAATGTAGGGCCTATTGTACAGCTGTTTCAAATCTTTAACTTTAACTGTTTGTGAAATATGTGTAGACAAAAAAGTTCATTTATACTGAAATGACATACAATATGGTACATATGTATAGACAACAAGTTTATTTATACTGAAATGACATACAATATGGTATATATGTATAGACAAAAAAGTTTATTTATACTGAAATGACATACAATATGGTACATATGTATAGACAAAAAAGGTTATTTATACTGAAATGACATACAATATGGTACATAGTAAATAGCTGAATGTACTGTACAGCTGTTTCAAATCTTTAACTTTAACCGTTTGTGATATGTGTAGACAAAAAAGTTAGTTTATACCGAAAGGACATACAATATGGTACATAGTACATATTTATCTGAATGTACTGCACATCTGTTTCAAATCTTTAACTTTAACCGTTTGTGAATTATGTGTACCGAATAAAATTAATTTAATTAAATGTAATTAATTTATACTGAAATGATATACAATATGGTACATGGTACATAGCTGAATGTACCGTACAGCTGTTTCAAAGCTGTAACTTTAACCGTTTGTGAAGTGCGTGTACAGAATAAAGTTAATTTATACTGAAATGACATACGATATAGTATATAGCTGAATGTACTGTACACCTGTTTCAAATAGTACTACCGAGATGTAAAGAATGCTGATGCTTTATCGCATATCACGTCTCACTTCTCTCGCCGTTATATTCCATAGCCTACTACAACAAAACCATGTTTCATATAGGCATGATCTGAGGTTTATATCTGACAGTATTTCCAACTCCCAAAAATAAATTTCTTTAAATAAAAGACTCAAACGTCTTATACTATATTATATGAATATATATATAGTGAAATAATATGAAAATCGTTGGTGGAAATTTCAGTTAATTTTGCAACCAACTTAATGGTGTGCAATACCACTCGAGTACTGTGTAAACTAAACATTTAAAAAACCCACGAACGGCTGAACAGATCTTGCTGAATCATAGCTGAGAACAGTCTCGACCAAGTCACCTTAAAAAAAAATAAATCAAAATCGATTCATCCGTTTGGCAGCTACGATGCCACAGACAGATGCACATACACACACGTTAAACTTAAAACACCCTGTTTGTGTCTGGGGTTAAAAATCATCGAATCTAGTAAGCGGAGCCAACCTTGAGAAGCCAACCTATGATATTACATTGGTAAAGCGCTCGAGCATTACTAGAATATCGCTTGTAAACACTTTAATGTTTACTAATGCCGGTCTTTTTTAGTTTCCGTCATGTGCGTACGGATTAAATTTGCAGAAATCACCGATGTATATTTAATAGGTAACCAAATTCACTCCGATGTTTTACTGTTACTGAAAATCATGTTACTCGACTGAAAATCATGTTACTCGACTGAAAATCATGTTACTCCACTGAAAATCATGTTACTCGACTGAAAATCATGTTACTCCACTGAAAATCATGTTTTCGTCTTGTTTATAAGCAAATATCTTTAATAAAAATGTATAATTTACAATTTTTATCATCTACGAATTATAATTTAGATGTTCATGAACGATTTCCTGCAAACTACAAAAGATTATCTTCAAAATTAGATTAATGATAAGTTATATTAAAAAGGGCTGTATGGGACCGTCTCGTCCTGGTATTGCACAATCTTAATCTCACATGCCTAAATATTATACATACAAATGTTCAGAATGAACTAAAGAATTTTTGTTAATACATTTTTTCAGAAATTCTTAAAGATATTTTAAAGTTAAATATTTTTGTTAAAACAAATATGGGAACTTGAATCACATCCATAACCATTTTAAAAAGGCGACCAATGCGGTTTTTTACATTTTGATTGAATTCTTGTTTGTTAAAAAAAAAATGGAAATGCGGGGAGAAAATAAATATACTTACATTGGTAATTATATTCTAGAAAAATGAAAAATATCAGTAAATAACCATTGTTACGAAGGTTTGAAACTAAAATACTTTTAAATGTTGGTTAATTTTCTCCATTATTTTGAGCCTCGAAATTTCAAAAATACAATTTCAACAAAAAGAAGTACAAAATGTAAGACCTATTTTTTTATCGCCGATTTAAAAAGATTGCTACCATTTTTTTAGAGCAATGGGCATACCGTATGAGGCATTTGTATGTTTTTAAAGTATTGGTAGAGTTTTACAGGAAAAGTGGATCAATAAATATTTATCACAGAAGGCGAAATTGTGGAAGCAGAAAAATTGTATTTCAAAACTAAATTAGCAGCAGTTAAAAAATCATTTTCATCACACTGTATCGAAAATAGTTACTTTCAATATCAGCTGTGAGTATTGAAAATAGCGTTTTCTCGGTCTAGATCGACAAAATCAACCGAGATTTTTACCGATCTCTGAATTAGTTATAAATTAAAACACCAGTAGCGCTATCAATAATAAAATTATGATTTGAAATGTCGTCTTATTAATTTATTAGATATAATAACGATTTTAACAAAGAAACAAACGTGAGTAACAATAAAAACTACATTTACAAGTATTAAATAAATAAACTTGTAACTTATCATTTAAAAAAAGTACGTCAGTACGTTTATTCATGTACCAGAATCGGTAGTAGAGTATTGTGTCTATTAGTATTACTCGATGATTTGATATCAGCTGTTCCAATTAATTTAGCGAACTTAAACAATGTATTGTTGCTATTAAAAATCAATGCCTATAAATTCTTATAATTAAGGAAGGTTTTTATTGTGTCGCTTTGATATTAAAATCAGCTGATCCCCACAATTTAGTCATTGCTGTAAACGTAAAGTATGTTGTCATTGTACTTCAGGAATGTTACTGAGAAACAATAGGTTATTTTGAAGGAAAAAAAAGCAGTCGTGGGATTGCCATCAGAAGTGAAAACTGTCATGAATATAAATCGTTGGTTATATTGGTTTAATCTGAAATTTGAGAATTATTTTTACCTTGACCCATTTAAAATAAAATCTAAAAAATAACATAAAAATGATTGTCTATAGTCAAATAATAAATTAAAAAATTTAATTTTGGTTAGGCATATACTGAAACAACACGCGTTTCTTTAATGCATTTACATTCATTATCATATCAACCAAGATAGCTAATTTATCTATGTCCATTTTAGAGGTATCACCAAGTACTCAAATTTAACATAAGTTACAACATTAGGTTAGTTAATTAAAAAAATGTTGGTTTTAAGATAATGTTTGATGTTGTAGACAATTACCAAGAAATTATGATTTCAGCTTTTCTAGATAACTCAGTTATGCTTTGACCTACAGAAACGAAAAAATCCATTTTGTCTGACGTTAAAAACAAAATGTGTTGTCTCTTGTACACTTTTTGTTATTTTAACGGTTTTCAAGATATTCCACTTTAAACATGTGTAACTGCCGCCATTTTGAAAATTATTAAAATAAAATCGTGGTGCTTGGTACACTTGTAAACCGTAACATACACATCGCTTATATCAAACTTGAACTATCTTACCTATTTCTAGAGTTGCAATGAGTTTTTTGTAAAAAAAATATTCCTCCACGGCGGGGAATTGAACCCCGGTCTCCCGCGTGACAGGCGGGGATACTGACCACTATGCTACCGTTGACTGTGTTGGAATTGAGTTATTTAGTGTTATCTCTCTTTTGTAAACACAGAGGCGATGACGAATAATATCTAACGATCACGCGATATCAGAGATTTTTTACCAATCTGAAAAAGTGCCTAACGCGCCATAAGATGTTTTCACTTCAAAAAATTAAATTTATTATTATTATATTTAATCACAGTGTGGTGAAAGTATCGTTCATTACACGATCGTGGCTTTTCGATCCTTGCTAATTTCCGACCTCGGCTTCGCCTCGTCGGTTACTTTCGGTCCTAGTGATGAAATATACTATTTTGTACAAAGGGGAGAAAATATTGAACATATTACCAGTAGACTTTCAAAATACAACTCAACCCAGTATTCAATATCCGTGAAATTATGGCTGTAGGCCTATTCAGAGGAAAGTATTGAGCTAGCTTTGAGGTGAGACGTTATAGTGTGGATCCGTTGATGTCATGCATGCGTGTGTATTGGTGATGACCTAGGTATAAGAGTTTGTGGTATGTAAGTGTGAATTTGTGTTCTTTGACCAGTCTTGAAGTTAGTTTTATTAACAACTAGCTGGCCCGATACGGCTTTGTACGGATAGACAAATCAAAGTTAAATGTATATTAACAAAACATATATTATATTAATAAATATATTACTCTATGTATTTCTTATGGGGATTTTTAGTAACTTTGACCCCCACAAACCTCCCCTAAAATTTTTAATTTTTTAAAACCCGTTCTTATCAGCACCTATAGGGCCCTAGAGGAAGCTACATACCAAATTTCATTCCAATCCGTTCAGTAGTTTTAGAGAAATCGTGCTTTAGTAACTTTGACCCCCAAACCCACCCTTAAAATTTCGAATTGTTTTAAAACCTTTCTTAGTGAGCACCTATGGCCCTAGAGGAAGCAACATACCACATTTCGTTCCAATCCGTTCAGTAGTTTTTGAGAAATCGTGATCAGTGAGTCAGTGGATTTATCTTTTACATATATAGATTAATGTGTAGTAATACATTTCCTTATTGTTGCTCCTCCAACACTCCATGTGACTTAATTTGTCTTTTTACTAAGACGCGTTTCGGAGTCGGAACTCCATCTTCAGTTTATAATTTATTGCTACACGTTAATTAATTGTTATGCAATAATATAACTTGAAAACCGAACAAATCGAACAACGAACATTAATTTTATTGTTAAGGCGTCAATTGCAATTGTATATATTTTAAATGGTAATGGGACTGTGGCTGTTCTCTTTCTTTCTTTTTCCTTAAGTTTGTAGATTTAAAAATAATGGTGGTTAATCCTACTCAGCCACATGCGCCTAAGTATTAATTATCCTTCACATGATAGCATGCATTTGAATGTAAAGAAAATCCTTGTTTTGTTCTTATTCCTATATCAAGTGTATGTGTTATTTTTATTGTAATATATTGTTAGTTATATTGTTATCTTGATTGTGAAGAAATAAATATTATTATTATTATTATATAATTTGGTACCACTTCTTATTTTCCGAAAAATTTGGCAACGCTGTTATATTTATCGACTGGCAAGATGTTATATTTAAAATTCGCTTAAGGGTCTGCTCCAGTAAACGAGAAAACAACCGGAAACGAAAGCGCTTCTCACTGTATCCCTATCTAAACAGTGCAATTTCTTGCAGCTGAACGCTTTGACGTTGCCTCATTTCAAACCATTTTATAAGTCTATCTCTTGTAATTGAGTGTTGAAAAAAAACTGAATACTCTTTATAAAATTTCGGATCCGGCTTGCAAATTATTTTTCATTGTTAATTTTTTATTGTGTTAAAAAAAATTCAAACTTTGTACTTGCTAAATGTCAATTACATAACAAATCAAAAGCATTAAAAAACAAAAACTAAATTGCAAGACGGATGCCTATTGTGACTGTGTTTAAAATGAGACTTTGCAAACAATTTTATGATAAAAAATAAACGAAATAAATGGTTTGAAATTTAACATTGCTCTTATGGGATAAAAATCCAAGCTGGCCGCCACTACAGCAGACCCTTAATTTTCATATTCAGTTTTGTTGTTGTTGTATACTTGTTAATATTTTATTTGCCGCAGTCAGTGGGTAAAGGAAAAGTAAGTAAGTTTTATTATTGCTTCTCTATAAGACCAACAATAATATAAAATCTTAAACTGAACATATTACATCTTCTATTAAATGTAGACAACATTTAACAATAAACTGTAGTTAGAATATAGAAATGTATAATTACTTTCAATAAAAACAAAAAGTGAAACAATAAAATCTCGAGGTAGGCCTATATAAAACAGCTGTTTGGGGTAAAAAACCCCCAAAAATTATAAGAAGAAACAAATATTGCTATCTATATTGTAATAATTATGGCCTGTTTCTAATAGATGTTCAGCAAACACTATATTGGCCAAACGGGAAGATCGTTTAGAACCAGATTTAAAGAACACTTGCCGAAAAGAAACCTTAACCCAATAAAATCTAAATTTGCTGAACATCTATTAGAAACAGGCCATAATTATTCCTATATAGATAGCAATATGCAAATTTTACATAAATGCTCAAAAGGGCCAATTATGAATGTCTTAGAAGAGTTCCAAGTCTACAAACAATCTATTTCTGATTCATCTATTTTATTAAACGAAAAAGTCCACTTTCAATCAAACACTATTTTTGACAGTATAATTAAATTAACCCCTTCAACTAGAAGACATAACCACCCGCAAAACTAGTTTTTTCAGTATTGACTAAGCAATGAACAAGTGAACACGTGTGTCCATCTTATATGAAAGTATTAACATTGCGATATATTTTAAATGTAGTTTTGTGTTTCAAAGTGTTCTGATGTATGATAATGTGTTGTGCTGTGTGTTTTGTGTAATTTTAAAAGTTGACGAGCATTTAAATTAAATGCTATAACCTAACAAGTTTCGGTTTGACAATGCCTGAATAAAATAGGCAAAACGGTCGTCACCAATTACTGGACTGCGAGCAGTTGTTTAAATAAGGTATTTATTTAATTATATGTATATTATAACCAGTCCATAAGGCAGAACAACAAAAACAGTTATGAAGTGCATTTAGTTAAGTTACAATTTATACTATGATACTTTAAGGGCTCAGCAAAGAAGGAGTTTCGGGCAATATTGAAAATGTGAAGTTTTGTTGCTTTCCGTACAAATTGATGATTACTCTCATCCCCACTAGTACCGTAATACATATAGTAATGTAATCCTTTAATTAAATTGCATTTGAACTTTGCCGTAACGTCCGACTTTTCCTTCGAGGTAGACCGGCGACCGGACGATCGTTCTTCCGTCCTATACTTCTTTCGCCAACTCACCGGTCACGCGGTCACCCGTAATCAACTGTAATAAATCTCCGAACGGAGTTGTGGAGTCGGGAGTCGGGAGTTGCGTACAGTATCGTACAGTCTAGACTCCGCTCCACTTGTACGTATAGGCGGGGCGGATTGTTTTTAACTATGAATGTAAGGGGGTGGTCGAGTGGGGGGGAGTAATTACCATGGCAACGGGCGAAGGGGGTCGCCTTTCAAAACAGCACCGCCATTTGGACAGAAAAATCCGCAGCAAACAAATGGTGTCGGCCTCCTTCCTGCCGGGGTTTAATAGCACCACATTATTATTTATTTTAGCATCCCGGCTTTCTTACCGTGTAGGCGTTAAGGGGTGAAACGGATTCCTTATTACCGATTGTAAAGACTTACATCGCTTCCTTAGGTATACAATTCAAATAGGAAATCGTTGTTTCCCTGTAAATTTAGTCCAGTTAATTTATAGATGTACAGGATATTCAGAAAATACACTTGATTTATGTCACAGGCGTGTAAAAGCAACATTTAGTATACCACTACTTGTTGAAATTACATCTGCTGGCGACTTTTTTTAGTAAAATAAGTAGTGTTAACAACCTATGCGTTTTGTTACTTTAATAGCCTAGAGTTTGATAAACTTAAGTGTGTTTTATATGTATTTAATCCTTACGAACTAACACCAGCGTGTAGAGGGAGTTAAGTCGATGTTCAATCGTTTCGTAAACTCGACACGGAGAGGAGAGATTGACTTGTAAGAAGTTACACTTGTTGAAATAAAACCTGAACACAGAATCTCTTAACTAATACGTTTATTTATTAAAATGCGTTTCGACGTCAATGTCGTCGTCTTCAGTGATGTAGCCTACCAACTACAATAAGCAAACTATAACTGTTACTGTGATATTATATTTTGATTGTATATATTTGTATACTTATACTCTGATATTTTCACGGAAATGACTATTGATTAGGACAGAGGCACTTGGATTGAGTTAGGGTGGTGGGGGTAGCGGTGACCTGGATCCTGACGCATGCGCAGTAGGGCCAGGGTTTTTACGCGAATGACAGAAACAAATTTTATAATAGAACGATTAAATACAAAATACACTATAGCCTTTTCCTTAAGTCTGAGTGCGTTTTAATGATATTAAAACATCGACAAGTTTAGCGATACAATTGAAGTAGAGCGTTTTTGTGCGCATAGGTTGGTAACACAGCCGCGATATAAGCAGTAGCGTCAGAGGGAGGGTGGTTTGCCGACAAAACTTATAGAGATTTTGTTGTATTATTTTTAATCTAAATATTTTGGATTTGGTGCAAGTTTTCAATATTGGTAACCTAAACAAAGCCACTGTTTTAACGTTAAACTGTGAGTTTAAAAAAGAAAACTAATCGATATAATTGACCGGAAGCTAAAAAAATCATAGAAATTTTCCAAACGAATCCAAGAAAAGCGGATCACATCAATTTATGACGTTAGCGATCGGTATTTGGCAACTGCAATAAGAGCACTGAGCATGCGAAATGAACAAGTGGTTACAGCGATGCCAACTATATATATTTCATAAGCCTACTAACTTTTATACTATGCATTTTAGGATATACATAATTTCAATGTAGGCTAGTTCTGTCCAGTTTGCATAACGAAGACCGAATAGTAGGACTATACGTGACCAATAGTACACACGACCGTAGCGCAGTGTATTACAGGGAGTTTCAGGAGGAACGGATAATACTTCAGGAGATGATAGGGGATCAAAAAAAAAGCAAAATTGTTCGTATGAAAATAATTACGGAAAAGTTTCATTTTCCAGATATTTACCATTTTCTTTTTTTTACAAAATAATTCATATGTAGAGAAATTTTGAACGATTGAGTTCAAACTTGCCA
The DNA here is from genome assembly GCA_018207615.1 of Philaenus spumarius. NCBI lineage: Eukaryota > Metazoa > Arthropoda > Insecta > Hemiptera > Aphrophoridae > Philaenus > Philaenus spumarius. The sequence goes on from JAGFPH010000043.1 coordinate 779,812, forward strand.
TGGAGTTTAACCTAACAATGACCTATTTTAAGAAAAATAAGCGATTATATCCAAACAATCATGCGTTTCAAAATGGCGGCAGTTTTTTTTGCTTAGTATTTTTTTGTAGCCTATTTAAACTTCGACCATGCCTCCAACCAATTCAAAATAGCTACGCGAAAACTGTTTTTATGTTTTGTATGGCCCATTTTCTCGTTAAAAAATTGAAATGCACTGAAAATTTTGTCTTTATTAGTGTCTCCGACCTATCAAAATAGTGGCCCAAAACGTACTTTTTATTTTTCATATCTCCCCTTTTTTTGTACGGCCCATTTTCTTGTTAAAAATTTTAATAACTGGGAAAATAAATACATTTACATGACAATTAGTTCAATTAATGCTATCAAGAAATTATGTTTTCAGTTTATTGTCTATAACTCGGTTATCCTTTGAAATACGGAAACAACCAAAAAAGTATTTTGTCCCGTGTACATTTCTTGTAAAGCTAGAGATTTTGAAGATATTCAACGTTAAAAATTTGTAACGGCAGCCATTTTGAAAATTATAAAAATAAATTCTTTGTGTTTGGTACGCTTGTAAATCGTAACATTAAAAATCATTGTACTAAATTTGAACTCAATATCTTATCTATTTCTGGAGTTACAGTGAGTTTTTTTGTAAAAAAAAAAACAAAATGAAAGATTGCTACTAAACTAAGCAGAATTCGAAAAAATGTTGTTGTACAAAAAAAAAGTATACAATCCGATCCTGTATATCCCGATAAGGTTTTTTGTGACACTCTGTATACAATTTCTGCAAACCATACATCACAAAAAGAAAATGTATACAATTATATTTATTAAAAAAAAAACATACATAAACAATCATAATTCCACATTAAAAATAGAAGGAAGTAGAGGGAG
>JAGFPH010000043.1:792329-811250 GCA_018207615.1 Philaenus spumarius
CTACATTAAACACAAACATCTATCTGGCAATAATTGTTTATCCGTACCGGTAAGTTTGGCGTCGAGGTCGACCTTAATATTTATAACATCCGTGCCCTCAAAACTAATAAAATTGCTTAATGTAAATCTAAAGAATGTTTTGTTTTTAATTTCTTCATTGACTTCATTTTATGACTACCGAACTACAGTCTAAGTTCTCTGAAGTGAACTGTAACATCTTGTAAATTGTATGTTTTTACGGATTATTTTGTCAGTTTCCTTTGACACTGTATAGAGGGAGCAGTTGTAAAATTTACCAGGAGCCTAATAGGACCTCTAGGTTTGTGTATTTGAAAAACAATTAACTATATATACATTTTGTTAAAGGAAGATAATAATAATTAATTGGAATAGCTTAAAAATATAATTTTTGTCATATTGTAAATATGACTAAATTAATATGAGTACGTGAGTGCTGAAACTGTAGATCCTATCGCGCTCAAAGCAGTCTTGAGTTCCATGTTGACTCATCCCCCCCCCTTATGCTCACTTATACTTTTATTTTATCCTTGATGTACAGTTGTTCGACGTTTTGTTCGTAGCATTTGTACTAAATTTCTCTTAACGCTTGTTCCAGGACCTCACCACGCCCTCCTCGGAAAAACAAGAAGACCTCGTACGGCGTTCACAAGTCAACAGCTGTTGGAGTTGGAGAAACAGTTCAGGCAAAACAAATACCTTTCCAGGCCAAAACGGTTCGAAGTCGCCACCAGCCTTATGCTCACGGAAACTCAGGTACGCGATGCAGCGTAGTGTAGCTATACCGGTAATGTTGGCAACCTACTGTAATAACAATTCAAACGAAAAAATTTGAAAAATGCACCGATTAACATGTCACAGCTTTTAGCAAAAGTATTTAAATCGAGGGCTACAGTTTCTAAATTATTGATGTCTATTGTTTTATATTTTGCATACATAAAGCGTTAACTTGTAATAGCATTCCGCATTTGTTGGGGAAAATATCCGTTCGCACAACTAGCTGTTAACAAAGTAGCCTAATTTAATCAGTAGAAATAAAGCTAATGTACAAAAGAATTCTAGGCTCATGTTCCTATAGTTCTAGTCACTTGATAACGTGAGTTGATTTGTATTCTCGAAACGTCGTGTATTGATTTTAACACTTAAATGGCAGATGATGGCAAATGTCCGAACAATCCTATAATAACAAAATACTGTTTTAATTTTAGATGATGTTCAAAGTCAGCCTATAATCCTATTTTAATTACATATTTGCTACATAAAACTATTGCTAGTGTGAAACCTTATAGGTTTATAATAAAAAGGTATTGTTTCGCAAACTTGAAAAGCAATTTGTATATAATTTAATGGCACTTTTGATATTTCGAATAAGTCTGTATGTATATTTTAATGGGACGTTTCGTATTTTAAACGAGGCTTATTTGTAAGGGATTTTTGCGTATTTAAATGGGCCTTTTCTTTGCAACTGTACTTTTTGCATATGTGAGACTGTTTGTATATTTCAATTTTGTCATTTCCAATAAGACTTTTTGTATATTTGTATTGCATATTTGAAAAGTATTTCTTTTATAAGTAGGCCTATACTTTAATGGGCCCTTTTGTAAATGGGCTTATGTTTATTTGAAAAGGTCTTTTTGAATATTTGAATTCTACTTTTTTGTATCTTGAATGATATTATTTGCATAGTTAAATGGTAAGTTTTGTATTTAAATATGAATTTCTGTTTTTTTTAAATTGCACAAATTGTTAATTAAATTGTGATTTTAATAAGTATGCTTCAATAAGCATTTTTATAAATTAAAGTACTGTAGCATAATTTGCGTATTTGAAAAGGATATTTTGTATACATATTCTTCAATGGTGCGTTTCCTTTTTTACATAGACCTTTAAGTATATTTGAATAGCCGTTTTTGTGTATTTAAATGGGCCTTTTTGTGTATTTGCACAGGCCTTTTTGTATATTTGAGCGGGCCTTTTTATGTATTTAAATGGGCCTTTATGTGTATTTGTATAGGCCTTATTGTATAGTTCAGTAATCCTTTTCGTACATTTGAAGGGGCATTTCTGTGTATTTAAATGGGCCTTTTTGTCGGGGCGGTTCCTCACCCTACCACCACATCGATTCAAAAATGTTTAACGGATACATATAGCTTGCGATACTTCAAATTAACCCTTTAAAATATTACATAAAGATCATAAAGCATAAACATAATTTGTGTTAAATGTCGGAAGTAAAGCAAACAGTGCTCGACTCGCTTTAAAGCCGACAGGATAGGACAAACTACGTTGTTATTTGAATAGTCCTTTTTGTACATTTGAACGGGTCTTTTTATTTATTTAAATGGGCCTTTATTTGAATAGGTCTTATTGTATAGTTCAGCAATCCTTTTCGTACATTTGAAGGGGCATTTCTGTGTATTTAAATGGGCCTTTTTGTCGGGGCGGTTCCTCATTCTACCACCACATAGATTCAAAATTTTTTAACGGATACATATAGCTTGCGATACTTCAAATTAACCCTTTAAAATATTGCATAAACATACTTTGTGGTAAATGTCGGAAGTAAAGCAAACAGTGCTCGACTCGCTTTAAAGCCGACAGTATAGGACAAACCATGTTGTTATTTGAATAGTTCTTTTTGTACATTTGAACGGGCCTTATTATGTATTTAAATGGCCCTTTATAGTATTTGAATAGGTCTTTTTGTATAGTTAAGTAATCCTTTTCGTAAATTTGAAGGGGCATTTCTGTGTATTTAAATGGGTCTTTTTGTGTATTTGAATATGCATTTTTGTATATTTGAATAATCCTTTTTGTACATATGAAGAGGCCTTTTGTGTAATTAAATGGGGCTTTTGTGTATTTAAGTGGACCTTTTTGTAGCCTATATTTCAATACAATTTATGCACAATTGGCATTTTTGAAGGTGATTTTTTGTAAACTCCACTGTAGCTTTGGAATCTTGAACGAGACTAGAGTATTTACATGTTAAAATGCGATGTTTTTTTTATTTGAAAGTGTGTTTTTGTATATTCGAATAGGATATTTTGTAAGTTTGAATAATATTTGTTTCAGGTCAAAATATGGTTTCAAAATCGTCGGATGAAATGGAAACGCAGTAAAAAAGCACAACAAGAGGCGAAGGCGTCGTCGAAGGAAGAAAACGAGAAACGGTCCGGTAGCTCCGAGACTCCGAACCCTTCTGGTTCCTCAGGAAGCAGCAAGAAGTCGGAAAGTGCCGGTCACCTGGGAGTCCAACATATCACACATCTATCTCACTTCTCGAGGCAAAGAACGCAAAGCATCGAACCGTCAGTGGAAACCTTGTACAGACCTTATGTTACATAAAATTAAATTACCTATCGAATCGGACCATTAGTTAGAATACAAGTGGCGGTCTTCACACACATCGACATTTTGCCGGTGCCGGCTTGAAACTGTTCGCACAAGACGGAGATACTTGTGCCGTTTGGGCGACGATATTTGTTACTGCCATTTAGTCAGGCAGTTTAATTTTGTCAGTGATTTAAAGATGTGCTCTGTTAATAATCTACGGTAGGCCTATCTCTTTGCATACGTAAGGCGAAAATACGGAACATGCTACAGAAAATATAAAGTCAATTGATTAATTTGGACAGTGAGGCATTCCTATGCAGGCTGATGTTTTGGAAACCGATCACCTCTATTATTTAAAATACTGAAAGAGATGTGCAAAATCTGTCGTCGGGGCGGTTCCTCATCCTCCCACCTCCTCGATTTCAAAAATGTTTAACGGTTACATATAGCTTGCGATACTTCAAATTAACCCTTTAAAACATTAAATAAAGATCACAAAGCATAAACAAACTTTTGTGGTAGATGGCGGAAGTAAAGCAAAATGTGCTCGACTCGCTTTAAAGCCGACAGTATAGGACAAATTATGTTGTTATATTAAAAGGCGATTAATTGCCCCTATATTAGATTTTGCACATCTCTTTCGGTATTTTAAATAATAGAGGTGATCGGTTTTCAAAAAAAACCTTCACTAAAAGTTATAGAATTATCATAATGTCTCGCCTAAAAATGATTATTTGTTTGACTTGTTACGCTGACGAGGTGTAAATTTATACAGTCGGTTAAAGTGAGAACTGTAGCAGTCCACTGATGATGAAACTTTGTGGCGAAAAGTGATGAAATTGAAACAGGTTTTTGGTAGAATTTGTGTCTAGTTATAGCTCGTGCAGGGTTTTCTTTCACGTAAGTCGAGTCCGAGTCTAAATTCAATTTAAGGAAGCACTTAACTCCTTTTAAAACCTCTTGAAATGTTGTAATTAATGCAATATTTTCCAGTTGCCGATGTTATATTTTCGTACTTTGACAGTGAACTTAATATTTGAATGTTTCGAAGGCGATAGTTCAATGGCAAGATTTTACTTTTGAAAAAATACTAAAATTTAAATATAGGCATAAGGAAATGTAGGAGAGAATGCCGGCCGCCGGACGGGATCTTGCCGCCTGCATTACGACTGACCGGAATTTTTGCGTGAAACTTGTATATGATTGTAACCGGCGCCGGTGTGTGTGACAACGGCCTATACTACAAACAGCCGTTCTATCTTTGCGTCTAGAGCTTTATACGGTTTTTTATTGGACAAAAGGCCTTGTGGTGGGTAGGCTACGTCTGATTTGAGCTTCTCCCACCACTATGCAGTGAGTAGAATCAATGAATACAGAACTTATAAGTTTTATTTTAATCTGGCAAGCTTAGCGCGGCAGCCGCTAGGTAGCGAGAGCGCTACTGTAGTCGGTACGAAAGTGTGAGTCAGACAGAGAATGAACCAGCCATTCACACTCACGCCTGGAGCGGAGGATTGATGAATCACAGACGGGTGAAAATTTTCAGACAGCGCTGCTTAACGGCTGCCGCTCTAAGCTCGATTTGGCGGCAATCAACCGGGCTGACCTCCATAAGCATTGCGCTTCTTATAGGATCTGTATTCATTGGTAGAATGCTGCCTGCAAGCTCAAGGTCAAGCCACCCCATAACAAACGAACGGCCGAGACAGAAGTGATCCTTTTACAAGAAACACTAGACATATGCTACAAAAATTGCTTCACGTTTTCGTGGATAATACGGGTCAAAATAAAGAAAATACTTCCTATAAAAATATGACCGAAAACGCGTCTTTTACCGGCTATCCGCCATTTTGTTTATTTTATTAAATCATTTATATGTATCATTCACCGATTGAGCTGACATTTTGCACGTTACTCATCAATGTAAAGACATATTTTGACAAAAGTAGCCTAATCAACTTTTGCCAATAGTAATTTTAAAAACGGCATCCATTTAAGCATTTTAAATGAGAGTAACTAAAAAACAGCAAAATTTTATTAAAAAACCTCGAGTACATTTTTGTAGCCTGTTCGATTTCCTATCGAATGGTAACTGTCGAACTATCGAACAAAGGGTAACTGTTAAACAGCTATCATCTTAATTAATTAGTCGTGCAAATTAATTATTGCCTACGTTTTGTTCCTATTTACGTTAACCCGTCAATCTAATGGACGCTTAGACCAGTCATTAGAGCTAAAAAACGCAGTTTTTGCTAAAAAAAACAGCCAACCGATTGCGTAATGACTTGAAAAATAGTTTGTAGATGAAAATACCACATTCGGAAACAATGATTTTGTATTGTGGAATTATTGAAAAAAAAAAAAACAGTGAAAAATTCGTCTGTTATAAGTTAGCTAGTAAACTAGGCAGAGGTGGAGAAGTTCCCCGCCAACTTTACTCTACAGTTGACTCATGCGTAGGCTGGGTTATATTGGTCGAGTAGAAGGGCAAGCTGACTCGGCCCCAGTTTGTACTCGATGACGAAATGGCACAAAAACGCGTTCTCCTCTCGACTGAACGATTGCACAAGGCGAGTAAGGTGGCAGTACGAAACTGTTGGTGGTGGGGGAAGGCGAGTGGGCGAGAAACTGTCTGTCTGCTGAAACCACTCGACTCGCCCGCCAACTGGGTCTACTGTCCGTTCACAGTTTAGTTGATAGCATGGGCCTTATGGAGGCTTGCTGCGCTACTACCTGACCTAACTACATCGACTCCTATTCACTACCACATTGAATTATGAATATCCTTGTCTCAGTGTTTCATTCAAGATCCAAACTTCTTCATTTCAGTAACGTACCTCGTTTTTAAGTAAACAACATTATGAAGTTTAAACTACAAAAAACGAACATAACATTAGTTTTATTCTAACGTGTATTGCTGTGTCATTTCAATTCTAAAAAATTTTTTAAATTGTTTTCTGAAAGCAAATATATTCTCACAAATAAAATAATATACTCTCTAAATAATTACTACAGTATTATACATAAGAATTTAGGACATGATAGATAGTACAGCACCAATAATGCGCTGATGTTTTCTGTAAACTAAAGTTAGTGCTTATTTTTCTCAATCCTTAGTTAATTTTGAAAACAAATTTTTAATTTAAAGATTTTTCCTAAAGTTTTTATGTTATTATTCAGTTATTTCTGTACAATATTCAATCATTTAATTTCCTAAAAAAACACAGCTTTGCCATCAAAATAAATGTAAACAAAACAACTATTTTTTCACTTTGTATTTCCTCACTAAAATTCCTCTTGAAAATATAAACATCAATAAAAAACCGTATCAAGGAAAACATATTCTTAATAACTAGTATAAATGAGTTTTATGAGGTTGATGTTTTCATGTGAGCTACTAGCATAAGATCTCTGTTCGAATAGCATGGACAATGCCTGCCCATGCTATAAACTAAACTGTAGACGGACAATAGGAACCGACTCGCCCATCATGCGACTCGTCGTTCTGTCTACATTGGTCAAGTTCTAACTCGGCCATTAACTCGCCCTTCTACTCGACCAATGTAACCCAGCCCTAAGGGTCGTGTTCGGGACCACTTTTAATCAACTTCTCGGCATTTTTACGGAAGTCTGAAATATACGTTTTGAAGCTCATGATCTCTACTTTCAGAATGCGTTTGAAAAATATAAATAGACCGCAACGATTCATTTATATGCGTTTTTTAATAATTCATGTATGTGCATTTTTCAAGATAACGTTCTAAATTGTTTAAACCGTTATTATGCAAAATCAATGTATCCGACAGGGCCCACCTTGTGCGCGATTAATCTACTTGCCATTAACTGTAATTTTACACAGTTCCAAAGCATTAACTTTGAAAATGTCAAAGTTATGAATGTTGAAGAAATTAATTTTCCGTGTTTTATTTTACTTTTCTCAATATAATGTGCGTCGATCGAGACTTACAAAGTCTCATTTCAAAGGGTTTTAAATTTACTACAACTTTTCCATTGAAAGTATAGCGTTTCATCCAATCATTTCTGAGTGAAAACACCAAAAAAGTCTAATTTTATCGTTTCCCTCCGTTTTTTATCAATAAATTCACAATGAAAAATCATTGTTTCCGAAGTTGGTATTTTCATGAACAAACTGTTCCTCGAGTCATAACGCAATCGGTTTGCTTTTAATTATTTTGGTATAAACAAATCTCTATTGACTGATCTAGCTGTGTTACTGTTACCTTATGTTCGATCGTTCGGACAGTTATACCATTTAGTAGGTAATGTAACGTACTACAAATGTGTACACTTCATTTTTTTATTTGCTGTTTTTGAGTTATTCTTATTTAAACAATTTTGGGCCAGTGAACTTTTTATATTCACCCGATATTTAACTTGAAGCCGCTGGTAATCAACAAATAAGTTAAAAACGAACATATTCATTTTACGTTTACCGCAGTGTGCACAAACAATGGCTTTGCGAATAAAATAATCCCGACACATTTACATTGAGTTTCGTATCTTCAGAAAATTCACAGGGTGCTCAACAACTGTTTGCAGGGAAAATGAAGTCCTTTGACAATCCTGCCTATATCGCTTCGATGTCTACCTATTGTTCCTTATAACTAAACCTTCCTGATTTGGCAGTTATTAATGCCTATATAATTATGTGTTTCCAGTGGTATTATTTCAACCATTTTACAATGGCGAACGTTCAAAACCATTGGCTAAACATTTTTAAGAGTAGGGCTTTGTCAGCTATTTAATGCTGAACAGAACTTTTCCTTTTTTATTGAAGTTGAAAAATAACTGCGATATGAATACCATGAGCGCTTGTATCGAGACCGATGGTCATAATTTCGAGCATTTTTTGGCGAACCGCTAACCCAGACTGGTTCAGTTCGAACTGCTAGGTATGGCAACAATATATCGATATATCGAATATATCGATATATCCCTCCTTATATCTTATCGATATATCGGTGATATCGATATATTACTCTCGATATATTTGTATAGATACTTTGGATCCCAATGTATCGGTGATGTCAATATTACAGTATATGCAAAAATATCGAAAATTTGTTTTGTGATTATTAACAACCTTTTATCCGTAGGGATTAGGCTACTACTGCGTTTTTTTTTTTTAATTTGATATTACAATATGTACAAGTTACGTATCACGCTGCTACTGTGTTTGTTTCCTGTGAGCGAACTTGGCACTGTTGGTAGTCCTTTCTCCCCCCCCACAATATCATTTTATCCTAATATTTATAAGTATGTCAATTTCGTAATACAAAAAAATATTAAATTAATATATTGTTCGCTTCTGTCCGAAATACACAAGTTATAGCAGCCCTTCATCAGGGCAAAAAAACAAAAGTATTTACTATAGGAAGTTATTATATTTGCATAACTGCAACAATGTATAGTTTTCACAGTAAATTAATTACCCGGTTCTTTAAACTATTTTGAGACAATTTGCTTTATTAACACACCTAAGGCATTAGGAAATATGCAAAAATTTACATATTTAGTTGTAAAATGTATACAACTTCTTTCGATGTATCGATATTTTCAATCCGATATTTTTTAGGTATTGATACTTAACTTGCGATATATCCGATTTTTTCGGCTAAAAACCTGAGCGGTTATTATCGCCTCAACTCCATATATCAAAAGCTTGATCTATCGATATTTCAAAAATCTCCCATCCCTAAAACGGCAACTGGCTATCGATTTAACTGCGGTATACGCTGCTCCCCTACTTTTTGTAAGTAAACGTACAGTTTTTCATTTATTTGACTTTGAAATGTCGCCATTGTGAAACGGTTGAAGACGCGGCATTGAAGGAAATTACACAATTAGGTGTTAATAACCAAATGACAACAATATCGGAAAGATCATAAGGTTAGTGATATATTAATTATGTGCTAAACACAAATAGACCGGCTCGACGGACTAAGAAGCCAATAAGTCAAATTGTTACACGAATTTGTTTGTTTTGATGGATAGAACCTTCCTAAATTTTCAGCAAAGTATTGGTCAGCACACTGTATATAGATTTGTATCCCTATTTAGACACTTATCATAATCTCTTGCGATTAGTAAAAATATGTAACAATGTAGTTCTATACAGTTTGTACCAAGGGAAAATGGTAGCAATTTGTTTATGTTTATTCCTACAACCAAACATTTCTTGTAAAAGGAACACTTCCTCCCTCCTGGCCTGCACTGAGCACTGTTGCCATTTTACTGTTTTTGTCTAAAGCTCCGGACACTTAGAACGGACGTAGTAAGTTACAGTATGAGAGATCTGTATCAGTGACTTTCGTTTTGTACAGACATCATGTATAGACAATGTTCGCGCCGGAAAACCCCGATGTGTGACGCGTTCGGGTGTTTCCGTTGTGAAGACGTTTTATTTATTTCAAGTGTGTTCTATCGGGATTACAATAAAGTGACAATTTTACACAAATCCTTAAGTTTTTAATTATAATTAATTAGAAAAAATGTTAAAAAAATAACAACTGAAAATATATATAAAGACATAATTGTTTCTTCTTTTACCCTTCTGAAACCTCTACAGTGAAGTATGGACTTTGGATCTTCGCTAGGTGCGTGTGTGCTAGCAGGGTCGTATTAATTCGCAGGCTGCCTTGGAAGAAGCCTTTGGGCCACAAAGAAAATGTGCCTGTCACTGGGACGGGCAGCAGAAGTGAAAACGTCCTCCTATGTAGGGACGTTGCTACAAGAAATTATTGGGGGGGGGGGGGGTCTAAAATTTCACAACAATTTTGGATATATTCCCGACTTCAGTGGTGGGGTTCCAACGCGCAGAAGGAGGATACTGGGTTATGTAGTGTGGAATAAGTCCCAGCGGAGGCCCTGGAGGCTCACCAAAAATTGTACTTCTCTCAGTAGGAGGTTTAACACTGCACGTGCTATATTGAGTACTTTAAGAGTTTTAAATTTTGTACATGAATTCCAACATGTTCATCACATTATTGAAAAAATCCCCATACTTTTCCCCAGCATTTTCATTTCCCAGATATTTCCCGCAAACTTAAAAATTTGCAAAATTGGGGCAAAAACCCCAATATGGCATGGCGAGTCAGTGACAGTCAGTGATCAGTGTTGCCACAAAAACAAGAGTTGGAACTAAATTTCCCAGAACATCATTTAAAAGAAGACAACGCATTTATTTGGTACAGAAATATTTTGATTTGCTCAACATTTTTGGATTGGAAAAAATAACTTGCTAGTTATTTGCGAATGTTGGTAATTAACAACAAAAACTTTCAAAACCCAAAGTTGGAGTTTTTGAGTGTTTTTGCGTACAATTTAATACCAATATCAAAATCCCACATTTTTCCAAAATCTCTAATTTTCCAACTTCTTGGATTTTAGAATTATTAGGGGGTGACGCCACCCTTGCCCCTCCCCCCCATAGTGACGTTCCTGCTGATAGGCGGGAATGTGTTCTTCTAAATATCTGAGGATCTAATTAAGCTGGAGTGGAGTCTAAACGATATGGAATAGTAGGCTACTTTGATTGCCTGTTTCCAGAGATAACTTGATTGTAAACTCGTCTACCAACACAACATCCTCGCATATCGTCGATGGTAAGTAGTGCGACCAGTGTTCACTTCCGTTGTTTTTATTTGATTGCTTAAAAAGTGTTCAAACTATGCTATAAGCTCCAGTAGTCCCAGGTTGTTTCTGTTTGTCGGTGACCAAGTTCTAATTTCAAACGTGTACGCAAAGTAATTAGCAATATTCCAAGAGTTTAAACAAATTAACTTAAAATTACAACAATTTAAACTTATTAGCCGAATTTTTAATAATTACAATTATTATTTACATCGGAATTCATATATTCTTCTAATTAGTAGTAAAGCGCCTTATTTCAGCCGATATTATATACCTTACACAATTAAAAGTATTTTCTGTCAAAGATTGTGTAGAACCTGGCAGCTTATGGTGCGTTTACAAAGAAAGCGGGTTGCAGGTTGCAAGTTACTTGTTTCTAGGCGCTTGCTTTTGTTACCAGCGCTTGTGAATAGTTTTAAGTGTTCACAACAAAAGCTTTCAAGTCTCAATGCGAGAATGTCTCCTTCAAGTGATGAACAATTACTTTTGCTTGAAAATGTAGATTTGAAAGTGCGCAAAAAGAAAGTCGGTATACGTGAAATTAACCGCGGAAGAGGAAGATTTGGTGAATACCACCATATTTTCCCTCAATTGAAATTGGGCAACGAGAGGTTTTTTTCTTATGTGACAATGGAGTTGAGCGCATTCAATTATTTCCTCAAGAAAATTGAAACTACTTTGGACAAATGGTTGGACGTGAATTCTATTTGAATGTTGTTTGGGACGTTTGTCCCAAATAGGCCCTCTTCTAAACACTTGCGAAATCAATTCATCGACGTCCATGTTTACTGCGAGTTGTTGTCAGCTACTGACTGCTACCAGCGCCGGAAAACAGGTATCAAAAGTTCTTGATTGCCGGCCAGCGTTTGTAGCAGGCGCTTGCCAGTCGGAACAAGCGTTGTCTCTGAACGCACACACTTGATACAATGAACACATTATCTCGCGCCGCGCCGCGCGCCGGTCACGCTTATTAGCAAGCGCTTGCAACCTGCTTTCTTTGTGAACGCACCCTTATTAAATAGCTTGAATTGTTAAAAAACTGTGAATTTCATTACATTTTTTATTTTAGCCGTTGACAAAACTTTAATTTGTGTGGCCATAGTCATGTTATACATTTAAATTAATTTAAAAGTATATAACAATTGTTTTTCCTTCTAATCAGTTAAATTGACTTGTATCAAAACATGCAACTCCATCTATAAAATATTCAAAAATTACTTTTATACTTTAAGGGGATTCCCTACTGAAAATAGGGTTTTTCTATAGTAGGCCTTTTTTAATTATGAACTATTTTTTTTTACATTCGTTAGAACCTAAAAAATTGTTTACACTTATAGGAATTGAAAAAAATGTACATACCTTTTTGAGTTTTTTTAGATTGTTTTAGGCAAAAAATATGTTTAAACAAAATATCATAACTTTTTTACTACTGAACCAATTTGGCCGTTTTATATCATGTTTTAAAGTATATAAAAAACCCTAACTTTTGGGTATAGTCATATTCTTACCACTAAAAGGTTAGTAGTTATGACCTTACAAAAATATATATATATATAAAACAAATTTTTGATTTACAATAATTTTTTTAAATACTCATGTATTTGTCCTACAGAAATAAAAATACCACAAAAGTTGCATTATAAGCTACTAAATATGTGGTAAAAATTTCATCACTGTAGCTTTAGCAGTTAAAAAGTTATAAGAACTGTTGTGTAACACATATTAATATAGAAAAGTTGCGGGAAATCGCGTTTAAAGATTCCATTAGTTATTTTAGCAGCCATAGAGGGGCAAAACCAGTATTTGTAGTCAAGATATGTTTTACTTACATATTGGAGGCATTGAAAGCCTAATAATAAACATTGTTGTCCTTCTTTGCAATTACTTAAAAAAAAATATTAATCTTTTTAGTCCAAATAGCAAACATAAAGAAGTTCAACACGACCAAAAGTAGGTGCGCGCATTGCTTTGAATAAATTTTTCACACTGATATAAAGAACTTTTATGGCATATGTTATGTTTTTCTTAAACCTTATAAACTATAGAATCAGAAAAAAAAAATTTGTTCTTTTTTTTTGAAAATGGTAATTTTTCAGTAGGGAATCCCCTTAACACTATTAGTGCTAAATTACACAAATTTGTTAAGTTAAAACAATATTAAAAATATTAAAAACAAATACAATAAATATTTACGATTAAGTAACAAAAAAAAAAAAAAAAAAAAAAAAAAAAAACTGTAAACGTACTACACTAAAATGAGAACTACAAGTACGTAACAAACTTTATCATCTTAAAAAGCAGGAGAGTTCAAAATTGTAGATAAAATTGGAGCCTGCTAAGGAGATCACCATGTTCAAGAAAATGTATGGTGCACAAACTCCTCCATAGAATAAAACTGCCCAGTCAATAGAAGCTGTCTAAACCCATTATTTAAAAATTTTTAATTTTGTTAATTTTTTATATTTTTAGTGAGCTTATTAATGAAACGCTTTTGTAAGCCTGATCAGAGGTGTAACAAACACCGGTCTATTTCTAGTGTTATACTTATGTTTTGAGCTGTGAGTAACAAATTGTGAAATATTCTGCTCAACATAGATTAAATTTTAATAAATATATAAAGAGGCAAGTGTAAAAATCTGTATTTAGATAAACTGGCTCTACAAGATTCTCTATAACATAAACCTGCAATAATTCTTACAGCTTTGTTTAACCCCCGACGCAAACAGAGGGATGTTATAATTTTAACGTGTGTATCTGTGTGTGGTATCGTAGCTCCCAAAAGGATGAACCGATTTTGATTTAGTTTTTTGTTTGAAATGTGACTTGATCTTGAGTGTGCTAGCTATGATTCAAGAAAATATGTTCCTCCGTTTGAAGATCATCAGCCTTTTTCTAGTTTACGTTTTAGAGGTTTTTTGTATCGGAGGTTTAAAAAATTTTAATTTATGGTTATAAATGTTTTGGACGCCACTAATACAGGGTTCCATGAATTCAGGCCGTGATTCCCCACATCAAAATAAGATGAAAAGTTCCAATAAACAGGTCCAAAAATGCTCCGTTTTCTGTCTATCTGCCATTTTGTTTATTTTTTACAAAATAATTCATACCTAGAGAAATGTTTGACTGATTGAGTTCAAACTTGGTATGGGTTTAACCTAACAATGATCTATCTCAGGAAAAATTAACGACTATATCCAATTATGTGTTTCAAAATGGCGGCTGTATAAAAATTTCAAACCTAAATTACTCAAAAACCGTACGTTTTTACAAAAAATGTCAAGTCACCGTTTTTATAGCCCTTTTGATTCCCTATCGGATGGTCTCACTGTCAAAATCAATCTTATGAAGGATAATAGTTATGTGTAATAGTAATTGATTTGTTCAACCCCGCATCCTATACCAACACAGTAAACACAACAATATTGTATGTACATATGCTGTTATTACCTTTAACTATATAATTTACACTCTACTAAAACTAAACACTCCTGCCTAGAAACACACCTCTTTTGTTCTTTTTTTTTACTCAAAGTATTTTGTATCAGAAAGTCTTGGAAAGCGAGGCTGGAGTTTCCCCATAAACTGATACCATACATCAGCAGTGAAACAACAGGCCATCAAAGCTGACAAACGATTTAAGTTTTTTCGTTAAAAATAATATTCTCGAATATTTCTTACATAAATAATTGATATGTGGCTGTCAGGTGATAGTTTGCACAACTGTCAAACTCATCAATCTCCTGAGAATTGCTCGCCTGTTTTTTTTTCTGCGTCTCTCAGTTCTGGATCAGAGCTTCCAGCAAATTACGCAGCGATGACAAAACAGTCGAAATTTCCAGTCGAGACATAAGCATAATAATAAATGATCAATGATGATGACATATGTAAATAAAGCCTAAATTGTTGAGTAGTTCAATTCTGTCGGTTTTCAAACAAATACAGTAGCCTATATGGGCAGAGGGGGTCTACGGGACCACGGCCAAGCCCTAGTTCCCAGGAAAAGGAAAATATGAATATTATTTATTATATTCAGGTATTTTTCTTTAAAGAGATTAGCACTAAAATATGTTTTAAATGTTATGTGCCGTTTGATTTTACATATACTTGTTTATTTTATTTTTTACAAGAGTTCAAACATGAGCCGCTGAGTCACTACTTGGTGTGGCCTCTAGGAGTGTTATAGGTCATTGTGTATTCACTGACGGTGTGAAGGTACAGACTCAATGCTGTGTGGGTTAATATTTCATCTGTACAGCCAAATTGGCTTCCCAAATTTTAAAAGTTTTCTTGGAAAAGTCAAAAATATCCCTGGACTCCTTTTGCCGAAATAGGGGAGGGTATTCCTTAACACGTTCACTGCTACCCAAATTTCGTATTTCCTATGCTAGGAGCTGACCTTTTATTTTTTTATAATTATAGTCTAAATGAGTAGAAATTCCTTTTTTTATTTTTGAACCTTTGTACGTAATAGTCACTAATATTTTAAAGCGGACGTACATGTGCGTCCATAGCACATAGTCTCAAAATTGGCGTGCGAAGCATGCGATGATATGTGTATTGAAAATACTCCGCATACGGGGGTTGGCGTGCGAAGCACGCAATGAATTGTGTATTAAGAATACTCACAATACGGCGGTTGGCGTGCAGAACACGCAATGCATTGTGTATTGAAAATCATCCCAATACGGAGGTTGGCGTGCGGAACACGCAATGCAGTGTGCGTCGGCCGCTTCTCATAGTGTGCAGTTTTCTAGGAATGTTTGTTATTTCCTGTAATGCTACATGACATCCTCTAAATATAAACAAAAATGTAAATCCCACATTATATTTTAATTGTTTTAAAACAAGAAAAAGTTATAAAAAATACAACTATTGATTTCTAACAGTCAGCTGGCTTGCGTGATGTTCGGGCAGTTGCTGATAGGTTGGAAGGCGCCATTCAACTTCTTTTAACATTTCTACACATTCATGTCATAGTGACACAGGTGTGCCAGTCAAAGTTATATCACTTGCTATAGCATGTGCATCCTTAGCAGTGAACGTGTTGAGCCCTATACCCCGGTCTGCCCCCCCCCCCCCCCCGCTAGGAAATATCATATGGGCGCCCATGATAGCCTATACACAGCCAACAACAGTCAGGTTATTTATCTTGTCTTTTTTATATAAATAAACATTAACTATCCATATATATATGTGTTATTTTCCACAATATTTCTTAGTTTAATGTAATGTTATTTTTTTACTGTGATCTTTATTGCCTAAATTGTTCAATAAAAATATTGAGATTAAAAAAAAGGGTTAGAGAACCACTTTCAAATGTAAAATTCCCGGACCTCCCTTTTCCTAGGAGGAATTCCGGCGTTCCGTACCCTCAGACCGCCCAGTAAATCCCCAAATAAAATTCTGTGTACGCCCCCGCGTGTAGATTAGAATAGTACTTAATAAGCTTTATTTCAAAAATTACCTTACTACATAATAAAACATAACATATTTTTAACAGGTCGTCTGCTAGGTTGGCATTTCTAGCAATACAACCAATACGTATAGCCTATATCACTACTCATTATTTATTTATTTAAATTTGATCTATTCACTACCAAAAATCTAAATACAAATGTTAACAAAATAAAAAATAAAATAAATTCTTACCTGGCTTAGGCTATCCGCCACCAAAAATCAGTATTTTTAAAAAAAATTTGAAAAAAATATTTTATTTTTGTATTATAAATACTTTTCTAAGTATGTGTGCAAATTTGTAGGCCTTTGTGATCATTTTTTCATATTAAAAAAATTAAATAAAAAGGTAGTGCAATTCGCGATACTTTGAACTCCGTTTCCCGAAAGTTTACTTTTCCATGTTTAGATGTACTTATGTTTGAATAAATCTTAAGTATTAGACCTAGACCTTTGAAATTTTTACCACTTTATCTTGGATATATGTTAAAGATTTTTACAAAAAACACTATAGCCATAAAATGACCAAATTAACAATTTTTTATACTAATAAAAAAGTTTTGAAAATTACATTTTTAAGTATAACCTTATAACTTTTTTGTTAAAAACAGCACATGATTTTACATACCCAAAACGTTTCTTTATATTATAGGCTACAAAATATTAAAAACATTATTCAAATTGGTTAAAAACAAAAAAGTTATTCAAAATAAAAAAATAAAAAATCTAAATTTGGAGTTTAGAAAAACATAAATGTGCGGGGAAAAGTTTCTCCCACCAAATCATTCTTTTTAGTTGTACTAAACAGTACAAAAATTAATTAAAATGTTAAACCATAAAAATCCCCAAAAAAGTATGTTTTTGGTGAAGTATCGCCTTAAACAAATTATGACAATATTTCTAACTAAAATAATAAAAAAATTTAAATCTTAACTTACAGTCAAGAAACAAATTAAATATACGGCTCCTGGGCATTGCCTGTTTGAGACTTCCAACTTCTAATTTGCTACTAAAAGAGAAAATAAAATAAAAAGATTTGTTTGTCGCCGTTCAACCAGCTCAACAACAAATCTATACACTCTGAAATTATAAAATAAAAAAAAAAAACACTAATTAAGTATTTGATACCTGCAAGGTAATCATAGCCTTCTAAAAACCAATATTTTAACACTACACATAATAATTCTACAGAATAATACAGTATTCGTGTATTCGTGCAAAAGAAGAAAAACAGAAAAAGAAAAATTGTTTTCTTTTTTTTTTTAAATTATTAGAATCAACTAAGCGTCATCAATCAACCGTCATTCAACAATTGAATGAAAGTTTCTATATCTTCAACAACAAAAGCAATGCTGGCACTTGAGCAAATCGCTACTAACCTGACTAAAAACATCAGTACCCGGTACATCTCTGTTTAACACGTTCACTGCTAAGGTCGTACTTGTGAGCTTGACACTGAACACTATGACGCCAACCTTCGTATCGGGAGTATTTTCAGTACACAGTGCATTGCGTGCTTCGCACCCCAACCCCTGTGTTGGGAGAATTTTCAGTACGCAGAGCATTTCGTGCTTCGCATGCCAATTTTAAGCCCATGTGTTATGAACGCACATGTGCGTCTGCTTTAAAATATTAGTGATTATTACGTAGAAGTAAAAAATAAAGTAATTTCTACTCATTTAGGCTATAAATATAAAAAGTAAAAGGCCAGCTCTTAGCATAGGAAATTCGAAATTTTCGTAGCAGTGAACGTGTTAAGGTGAGGTAAACATCCACCAGTTCGTTTGAAGGATGAGCCACATTAGAAAGAGGTGTGGGAAAATGTTTTTTTTTTCTCCACTTACGCCCTTTCCCCACACCCCCAGCCCATCGCACCAGGGCGAGGCCAAGTGGCAGGATTCACGCCGAAATCTGTACATCACTTAAAAACCCTGCCAATGAATCCTTTCTAACATGCAATGAAACTAAATTGTAGAGGCGTTGAGCCGTTGAGCGTTAAAAGTAAAAGAGTGTCGGTATAAAGTAAGTTTTGGTTTTGGAACTAGCATTAGATTACTGTTTCAGAATACGTACAAATACATAATGAATAATACATTATTTATACCCATTTACTATATTATACAGATGTTTAAAGAGGCCCCCCCCACCCTCTTTAACTTTGGAACAAGTATAAATAAATAAATGAGCTTTGGGGTATCTTTATACGACAAAGGGAGATGAATTTTGGTGTATCCGACCATTTCACCCCTAACCCCAAAATGGGGATTGAGAGAGTAATTCAAAAATCTTAAATACAAACCCCCATCAAGTGATACCTCCTTTTAAAGGGCTTGATAAATGATCTTAACCCTATTGAAAATGGCGGCCAGTTTAATCATAATTACAAAAACATTTCTACACATTCACAGAATTATATAGTAAACTCATCTATCTGTGCTGTCATGTTTTTTTAACATATTT
>JAGFPH010000043.1:836367-850877 GCA_018207615.1 Philaenus spumarius
CCAATACACGTTGCATTGCGTGCTTCGCACGCCAACCCCAGTATTGGGGGTGTTCTCAATACACAGTGCATTGCGAGCTTTGCATGCCAACCCTCGTATTGGGAGAATTTTCAATACACAGTGCATTTCGAGCTTTGAATAACTATTGGATAACTGCCGCCATAACTGCCCTCGTCTATTCATGTAATACTTCACGCTTCTTTGACGAATTCATAGCACTTATCAAAACGCGTAGATACTATTTTATAATCAAATCACACCTGACACTCAAACACATGTTAGCACCACGGAGGTAAAGCTTAAACTAATCACTTTTAATAAAATAAATAATCAGATCTACTTTTAAGAACAAACATGTTTGAAGTTTTCTAGGAAACGGTGTTCCTAGTACCGTAGGGATGCATTGCCCACTGTGTAAACTCACTCATTGAACTATATGTACATGCTCTATAACAAAAGTATCAGACCAAGTATGTTGACCACAGTAACTTGAAATAGTTTTGCACTATTATAATGGTGAAACGTACAACTGACATAACATTACACTTAAGGAAAATAAAAGCGCATTGCTAAAACCATTAAACCCTCTCCCAAAGAACTCGTTCAAAAGCATAAATAACAAAATATTTATAGCAACCAAGTCCGCTTAATAAACCGAAAATGTTTAAGTTATTTTGACGGATAGTCGAATACACGCCGTGTTTGGTATCTATTTGCTTAGAATTAATTACTGAATCAGAATCACAATCATGCTAATATATAGGTTAACTTTAAAATACAATATAAAATCACTATTGTATGGAGGACAATTCCAATTGGTGACGCGTCGATCCTAATGAGGGTCGGTCATAATCCCCTGCGCTTGTGTGTGTGGGACGGTTGAGAAAGACGGAAAGACCAACCGCCTTCCCTGTTTGCACAAACTATAGTTACGGCCCTGCGCTTGTGTGTGTGGGACGGTTGAGAAAGACGGAAAGACCAACCGCCTTCCCTGTTTGCACAAACTATAGTTACGGCCCTGGTTAGGCTTACGCTGCTCCCCCGACTTCGTTAGTCTAACTGGCTTCAAGGAAACACGATAAGTGTGTAAATCAATAATTCTTTTATTCTGTCAAATTTAATTGAGAAATACAGCAATAACATCCACTACTAGTCTAGAATTACCGAACATTCGTAACTTATTTAGTAGACTATATAATATAAACTTGTAAAACGAGATGACTAAATATATACTTTTACAGAGTGTTTCAGGAGGAATCTGCCATACGTCACAGTCCTACTATCTTCTTATAAACATAGGTCTGAAAACGCTCAGGAACCTGGAATGGTAAACGTGAGTCATGTACTACTGGTATCTGTTGGCGAAAATAAGAATCATGTCATGAATCTTATGCAGAACGTGCAGACGTATTTTTAAAGCATTATTTTGGTGCATGATTCCAACAAAAATACAATGCAAACATTTTTCTTAATAGGCCCCTAGATATAAAATAATGAAATTACTACATCGACTAGGAAATGTGTATCTCATATATTCTTTGTCGTTTAAATGACCATTATTATCCGAAGGATGTTACATGTTACAGCTTTGATTTTATATGTTTAGTGGTTGTAACGGCCACGTTCAGTGGGTGTAAGAGCAGTGTTTTGTATTTAGGGTTACTGTATGTTGTGTATTTTACTATTGTTTTGAAGAGGGTTGTTCTTTTGCCAAAGTTGTGAATATCAAGTAATTTAGTAGCCTATTTAATTTATTTCTGTACTTTTTTAACTGTTTTATAACAAGGTAGGCCTACCCGCATAACACCAGAAATCAAGTGGTATGAACCCAAAAATGGGAATAAAAGATAATTACTATAACCCCCCTTCCCCCTTGAGTACTTTACAGATAAAGTTTTTAATAGTTTGTCAATAATATGTGTCATTTCAACATTTTTTATTCTTGTGACTATTTTATCATTATTTACTATTGTGAATTATTTATTTAAATAAAAAGGGTACGGTAATGTAAATAATTTCCTTTCATTGTCCTACAACCTTAGGTAATAATGGCAATTTGAATGACCATAAATTTTAAAAGGGCGGGGGTTCAAATTTGAAAAAACATTTGAAAAAGTTTTAAAAAAATAATACAGGGAGATAGTTTAAGTTTGAAATTTTTAGGTTTGTAAATGTCTTATTTAAATTGCTGGGTCAAGTGGTTTTGGACCTGTGTTTATATGAACTCTTTAATTATGATGATGTCAGATCCCTCCTGAAACACTCTATGTAATTTGAACTGGTGGGCTGTGTGAAAACGGTGCACATCTATACATTGTATATCAATCGAAAGTAAGTTATATGGTCTAAGTGGAGATAATACCGACTTTTAAAAGAAAGTTTGGGTCTATAAATATAAAAAAAAAGTTTGTCCGTTTAAAATATTAACTTATAGCCCAGTCAATAAAGGTTTTTTGTCGCAACAAATTAGGGGAAAGCTGAATTTTTTATATGTGACAGACCCTTATAAGACATGTATTTTCTCAAAAGTCCCCGCCTCTCCCCCTTGTGCTTCTCCCTCCACCCGCCCTTGAAGTTTACAAATTCAGAGCTTCACAAGATTGCTTGCAAGTTCATTAATACTCATCGTAGCTAACTAATTTTTTGTACATATATTCCTTGATCCATATTAAACATATTTTGTTCTTATAAGTTTTTCGATAAAGTTAATATTAAAGGACCTATTAAACAACAAACACCAAAAAATTGATTTCTCAAGGCATATAAATTTACTTTATTAACTATATTTTTATAATTATTTAAAATACACAAAAATGTTACAAATAAAACTTGTAGTATGTATCTTTAGCTTTAATATGATGTGGATAATTACTTGTTTAAATTTATCACTTGCTCTTGGGACGTCGTCACTTCGCAAGGATGTAGGCCTATTATGTACAATGGATGTTGTAATATAATTTTAGTAAATGTGTGAGCAAAAATATTGTTTGTATATAATGTATTGTAAGTTTAGGTTTAGATTGTAAGTATATTAGGTAAGGTTTGTTATTACATTTATATATATAATTTATTGGTTTCACTTTAATTTAAATAGTTTCAATAACAAATGTATTGGAAGTTTAATTCTTGCATTTTAGCTATTTATAGTTTCGTTTTTACTTAGTATGCTTTTTCAAAAACAAAACACCTTCAATATGTAAGTCAACACGCAAATTTTATTTCGAATACCAGTTTTGGTTCGGGGGGCTAACTCTACTCTATTGAATAAAATAAATAGGGCTTTCCGTTATCCACCACCTATGGAACCGCCGGTTCCGGATTGACTTAAACCGGCTGTCACATTTCCATGTGCAAAAGAAAAGGATTAAAATATATATGTTACATGACAGCATCACGGATCTCCCACCCACCCCGAATATATGTACAAGTCTTAAGTAGGCTCAAGTACAAATAAGTAGGCTATTTATGTTACACTATAACGATATTCTAAATAATAACATTATTCGCAATAGTTATTTTCATCTTTATATTGATTTTTGAATTATATTAATATTTACAACTTGCAAATCACTGTAATAACAAATCAAGGGATAATTTCTACTGCATGGTGATTTAAATCTAAAAACAATCTTCTGTGTCTTCACCTATTTTAGGGGAATTATAACACGATAAGCCATTACAGTTTTCACACATAGCGGAACAATTTAACCCTGATTTCAAGCATCTACAGTAGTTTCCACACGGCGTCTTACAACTGCAATAGGTACAGAAGGTCATCTGGAGCAAAAGTCTTTGAGCTAGGAATAGGCCTTAGAGCCTTCTTTGTTCCGTCGTTACATTTTACATTTTCGTTCTTCCATCCCCAGTTCGTAAGCCAATCCAGTGGAAGATTGTTGCCAATCCAAACTTGAACTTGGTGAGTTGCTTCTGAAGTTGGAGGTAATTTCATTACGTCAAAGTTGGATTTAAGCGTTGATTTACTGGTAGACCCTAATAGAAGTGAACTTGAAATAACTGCCTTCATTCAAATTTGAATATTTGCTGGTCCCGTCCTAATCTAGAATGAACTTTTCTCCCTTCTCCAATAATTCATCGCGAGAAGTATTTGCATTAAAAAAGTCTCTGCTTGATTTCTGGCTTAGATATTTGTCTTGATAATATCGACAGAATTTGTTTTCCCCAAGCCAAAGAAAGAAGACGTTGTGTCACATCCAGTAACTGTATAAGCAAATAAAAGATGTTGCCAGATACTGCTGTGTTAATCAATAAGTTGATTTACGTTGCAGTATACAACTGTTGATGTTTTACCATAAACTACCTTTTGAAAGATTATTGGTTTATCCTGTGGTGCAAGGGTCACAAGTAACACTGATATATCTGTATCTGACCTAACTACAATTGATTTCGACAATTTGTTTAGCTGTTCAATAGTAATTTGTTTTTTGTTGCTCTTGTTTGAAAGAAATTCCTCTTGTTTTGTAATGCACTTAGTGTTTCTATCAAAGTCTATGCCACTTGATGAGGTTTTGTTTCTTACCTGTTCCTCTCCCTTTTTTGTGGATTCTTTAGGATATAGATCAAATACTACAGTTTTGTTTTCATATCTATTAATAACATGGGCACAATAATTCTGGATTATGTCTTTACAAGTTCCTTCCTTTGGCCAAGAAACACAATGTAAAAGGAAGCCTCCATCAATGTCTATGCTGACATCATCCTCCTGAGGTAATTCATTGGTGATACGCTCAGTAAATACTTTTAGGAAATACGATTTTGATCCTTTGCGTAGTGAGACTTCATCAAACAAAGAAGAAGAGTTGGCTGTGAAGCTAACTGGTATCCAAAATAAAACTTCAACTTACTTGGGCTGTCACAGAAACATAAGATCCGGTTGAAAAGTTAAGGGTTTACCGCAACTTCGTTAGTTCGAATAGCTACTGACTTGTGACTTGCTCGGGTCATCGCCATATCTTTCTTTTTTCGCTCCAATTCTCCAAATTTCTTTCCTTTCATTTTTACCATATTCCGTTTCAAAATTTCATATGCATTGTCACAATTTACTTCTTCGTCTGAAATGACACCTGAGCCTAAAGTCACTAATTCTCCTGATGGCTTTGTAAACGGGATGTGTTGAGTTAGTCATGAAATAATGAAATAAACTTTTGTATGTCGGAATCGTCTCTCAGCTTCCGAGACTACGAGTTCTACTTGTTATATATATGAATGACTTTGCATAATTAAGTTGCCCTACAGCGTGAAAATACGGTAATCAACATGCAGTAGAAATTATCACTTAATTTGTTATTAACGTGATTTGCAAGTTGTAAATATTAATATTAATAAAAAATCAATATAAAGATGAAAATAAATATTGCGAATAATGTTATTATTTAGAATATCGCTATAGTGTAACATAAACAGCCTACTTATTTGTAATTGAGCCTACTTAAGACTTGTACATATATGGGATGGGTGGGAGGTCTTGATGCTGCCATGTAACATATATTTTTTAATCCTTTTCTTTTGCACATGGAAATCCAATCTTTTGCCGGTTTAATCTTTTGCCAATCCGGAACCGGCGGTCCGGTTAGGGTTAGCCCCCCCCGAACCAAAACTGGTATTCGAAATAAAATTTGCGTGTTGATTATTGAAGGTGTTTTGTTTTTGAAAAAGCATACTAAGTAAAAGCGAAACTATAAATAGCTAAAATATAAGTATTAAACTTCCAATACATTTGTTATTGAAACTATTTGAATTAAAGGGAAACCAATAAATTATATATATAAATGTAATAACAAACCTTACCTAATATACTTACAATCTAAACCTAAACTTACAATACATTATATACAAACAATATTTTTGCTCACACATTTACTAAAATTATATTACAACATCCATTGTACATAATACATCCATGCGAAGTGACGACGTCCCAAGAGCAAGCGATAAATTTAAACAAGTAATTATCCACATCATATTAAAGCTAAAGATACATACTACAAGTTTTATTTGAAACATTTTTGTGTATTTTAAATAATTTAAAAAATATAGTTAATAAAGTAAATTTATATGCCTTGAGAAATCATTTTTTTTGTGTTTGTTGTTTAATAGGTCCTTTAATATTAACTTTATCGAAAAATGTATAAGAACAACAAAATATGTTTAATATGGATCAAAGAACATATGTACAAAAAATTTGTTAGCTACGATGAGTATTAACGAACTTGTAAGCAATCTTGTAATGCTCTGCATTTGTAAACTTCAAGGGGGGGTGGAGGGGGAAGCACAAGGGGGAGAGGGGGGACTTTTGAGAAAATACATGTCTCATAAGGGTCTATCACATATAAAAAATTCAGCTTTCCCCTAATTTGTTGCGACAAATGGCGATTTTTGGCCTTTATTGACTGGGCTTAGTCGATTGAAAATGTCCAGTATTGTAGGCTACAATAATCAACTGCTTTCTGTAATAGGCCTACCTATAAACTTCTATATCGGCTATTTATTCCTCCATTAACACTGATTTCATCTAATTTGCAAGTTAGGATTTTGTTTATGAGTAATTCCAGGCCATGCCGATTTTTTCAACTTTTATTATAATTCCGGTTTAGACATTTAGTATTATTTAAGAAATTATCCTTGGGGTTGTAATTAATCATACACCTTTATTAAATAGCTGTGTGTAAGAGTAGGCATAACTAGTTATTTTTCAAAACCGATAACTTCTATACCTACTGACCTGTTACTTAAAAGTAACTGATTATAACTCATCTCTACTGAACACAATAGCAATATAAAGATATGTTACAATAATTAGTGTTCTGTTTAAAGTTTTAGCAACCAACAAGGGCGTATTATATGGGATAAAGAGGATTTAGCACCCAAGAAATTATATATAGCCTATTATTTTGGTGTAAGTGTACATAGCCTGTAATATTTATTTATTAGTAATAAAAGCTATGCAAATGAACAAAAATATTAAAAGGAACAAAAACAATTGTTTGTTTGTTTCAGTGCTTAAATATCAGAACAGGGGGTGGACAACACGTGAAACTTATTTTACAGGATTTCAACAAATACAGTAGAACCTCGATTATCCGAGGTAATTGGACCGGACAGACCTCGGATAACCAAAAACTCGGATAATACGGTAGGCCGTGAGAAAACCATTGAGGGGCGAGTTCAGAGCCATACTTACTTCAAAATCTATTTTATTTGACTTTAAATAAACAAAGAAGGTTCGATAATATACTCAAAAGAAAGAAATTAGATACTGTAAGCTACTGTAATAAAAACCACAAAAATATTAATTCTGAAGTTTTTCATACTCGCTTTTTTCATCGATTGTCTAGTCTCTTCTTTATTTGAATAGCCTACTGTTGAGATACCCACTTTACAGTCACTTCCCCAATACCTAAATCACTCGCCTCTTTTCTTATTGAATCACCTCCATCCTCCATCTAATCGTTTAATTGCTTCCCATTTTTGATTTAAAGATAAAACAACACGCTTTCCACTCATAATGTCACTCTCATCACACAAAGATTAAAACCAACACCGACTAAAATCAAAATACATTAGCATGGGGAAGAAAAACTCATGGGAACGAAATGGATGGTGAGTCTTAAATACGATGCCTTGAGGAGTAGAGGGCACACGACCGCTTCGTCATTCTCTATACTACCCTTCCGCTAAAGGCCACCATACATTGCGGAAATATATTCAGGATGTACAAGACAAACGACAGTTTTGTTTTCTTCCTGTTAAATCATCTCAAGCTATGAATTCTTTATCGAAATCAATTCAGTTAACTTATATTTTATTTGTAAGTGCAGAATTGATTTCGACAAAAGTTTTTCTTAAATACGGAAACTCTGATAACCGAGGTTTTACTTCTGTTAAAGTTATACCGCGCGCGTTTTATGTAGAGTTCCCTGGCCTTTTAAAATGTAGTCTTTCATACTTCTGACTTCAGCTCAAATCAGTTGTGCATAATAACAATAACCTGCATCATAATAGGCGGTTACTAGAGAAAAACTTTAAAGTTCCATTACGTAAGGCAGAAAAACGACGATTAAAATAAGTAAACTTGTTTTACTTAAGGAGAGGCTACCCTGTCCGCCATATTGAATCTGATTCCCATAAAAGCAATGCTACAGAATATAAATAACTTTTTTCCGTTAATCCGTGGAATAAATTGAGTTTCATTTTGAAGTACTGTTATATGCGGATGTTGATTGCTGAACACATTTTCAAAAACTCTTTCATTGTTTTCATAAACGTATGATATAAATAGTAAACTTTATTAATTTTTACTCAGTTGCAAAAAGAGATATTGCAAAAAACCTTAGCAATCAACACCTGCAATCTATTTTACTTTAAGGAAAAAAAATACAGTTTTCGTTTTTTAACAAAAATAACACACAAATATGCTTAATAGTGAAAGTATGTTTAGGTTATTTAACATTGAAATTGGTACCTAACTTCGCCGTTTTGAAGTTAGGGAGCCGAGCCTTAAGGCTCTGCTCCAGTAAAAGAGAAAACAACCTGCGACCCCAGCGCTCCACCCTATAGCGGTATGCGCTTTGACATTGCCCCATTTAAAACCATTTCATAAATCTTATTTTTTGTCATATCGAGCTGAAAACATAACCGACTACTCTTTATAAAATTGCCGATCCGGCTTGTCACTTTTAATCGTTAATTTTTTTATGGAGTAAGGAAAAATTGCAAACTTGGTACTTTGATTAAAATGAGACTTTGCAAACAATTTTATGATAAAAAATAAACAAAATAAATGGTTTTAGATTTAACAGGATAAAAATCCAAGATGGTTGCCACTACAGCAGACCCTTAAGTTACATATATGGTAGTAGTTTTCCCGTTAATCGCCTGAACCGTTGTACGAGTCCTACCACGATTGTTGTATTTTGGTCAAAAACCAACTCTGTTCTTATGCGATAATAATTGCGTTATGTTTAAATGTATTTATTAACTTTGCTACGAAATCCGGCGAAGGAATTGACTGATTGTGCGACCTGATGATGAAATTCTAGATTCGAAATTGAGATAGTTTTTACGATGTGAATGCATGATAGACCACTTGACAGCAAAAATGTGTGTAAACCTTATTATAATATGTAAATATATGGCTAAATTACAAAAATTAATTGTTTAGAATATTAAATATGATATGTTACCTTAGGCCTATGTTTTGTTTACTGATCGCAGTCCTTTGTTCTTTCTCTAATTTTTGTCCATCCTGCATTGATTTAGGATTTAGTGTGCGTCGTTTGATAAAAATAAAACACATAAACACTACATTTAAGCACAAATAATTTTTTAAGCAGGCATACATATTAAAGGTGTGCAGCACGAGAACGAATGTACAACACGAAAACGAAGCAGTTCCATAGGAATACAGCTCTTTAAGTCTTACGAATATTTTATATAGGCCTACGTTTAATTACTATCCAAATTTGGAGGAAAATTGTATTTATTTGAAAACGTGACAAAAGTATGATTTTGAATTGAATTATTTGAAAAAAGAAAATTGTGACAATTTTTGTATTCTACGGATAATACATTAGTGTATCATAAATGTACGGTTGTACACATCAAAAATAAGTTCTTACGATCTATTATCTAGTCTTTATTAAAAGTAGTAAATTGTCAACCCGTTAAAGTTGTCTTTTATCGCTTGTAAGGTCGACATAAGTTTTTACCTACTTATGTAGGTCTTATTTTTTATGTTGAGAGTAATTTTTAGAAAACTCCAATGTAAAATCAGTAGATAACCCGCACACAGCATGGAACGGTTTCGCCATGGTATTGCTCTCCCTCAATAACACACACTAAAGAAGCAGGTTTTACTTAATAAAGTAATGAATTGCAATGACCTTGTGTTTGGCTTTCGTCACGTGGCTTTCTTTATTCATCTTTATTAGTTTTCAACACATTAAAATTCGAACGCCCCCTCCCCCAGCGTTTACCATTAAGTGGGCGCACCCTTATTTAAAACACCAGTGGGAGTAAATAAACCCCTAAATTAAAAACGTAAAAAAATCAAGGTAAAATTTGTTTGAAAATTAAATCCACCTAACAGTATCTTTTTCATCTTATACTGTTTAAATTTTTGTAGTTTGTATTTGGTAAACATTAACACTTTGTATTCTATCTTTTAAATAATTCTACAAATTGCATTAAAAATGAACACTTTTTATAATGAATATTGGCAACTTAGTTACAGACGAAAACTAGTACATAAATAATTTTTCCTATTGCGATAATGACGGGGGTTTAATTCACCCCAGTAGTCTTTGATGCGACTGCACCGATGAACTGAAAACAACGAGTCACGTAGACGAGTCATAAAACTCTAGAAAGATACTTACTAAGCAGTACTTACTGTTGACCCTTGAGTAAGTGGGTCAAAGGACACACACCTGCTAAACAATACAAAATTGTAAAAATAGTTTATGCAAAATCTGTAACGTAACACACTACATAATCTGTGCATAATCTCACTAAGAGGTGACTAAAAAAAGAAACAACAAGAATTTTTATGAAATGAATGTAACTTTAATAGTCTAATTGTTTGTTACACTGGTCGGTCGTATGTGTTCGAATATTGCACTTGCTGCAAAACACTGCATATGGACAGTCATCTGTCTTGTGGTAGGGGTTTTGGCAAATGTTACATTTTATTGGGGGCGCATCACCGCCAGCTGGATCTGGTGCTGTTGCTGCAGCAGCCTTGTTCTCTTCGATAGCCGAGGATGTAGATGGCTCCAGCCTAGCTCCTAACGACGCAGGAGGCTGCTGGAAAGAGCCGACATTCGGTCTTCTCATGAAGTACGGTTTGGAACAAGTTTCTGTAGAATGTCCGACATACAAACAATTGGCGCAAACCTCCACGCGGATGCAATCATGAACCGCGGGTCTGTACTCTTGACATAATGTACAGTATGAGCGCCTTCCTCTTCCTCCGAACCCCTCGCCTAATTTGCCCCAATATTTTCTGGATCCCCTGTCACTCTGTCGACCATCACGACTATTTCTTCGTGACATTTCCTATTTAGAAACAGTACAACATTAATATACAGTATAACCAATACAGTACGGTTACAATAGTTATAAAATATTCGTTATATAATAATAATAATATTTAACAACCTTATTATGATCTACTTCCACTTAGTAAAAGCCTCGAATTTCAAAATTATTGAACAATTTAATAAATAGGTTTAAATTTAATTATCAAATTAAAAAAGCGTTGTTATAATCTGTAAGGTGGAACCTTATTTGTCCATTTTTCTTAATAGATGAAAGTGAACTAACAACATTTAATCAAAACCGATTATCCTTTCTACCGCAATAAAAAAACATTTCATTTTTTTAAACTAATATTGTCTAATCTAATGTGTTAACGATTAAAATAAGAATAATTCCTGTAGAGGCGTTGCATCATCTATATTATATAACATCCAAAACCCACTCTCTGATCACAATATCCTAAAAACCATACCTCCTAGGAACGTGAAATTTGGTAGGCCTACACATATTGCTCATAGGCAATAGAAGCGCACTAAAAAAGAATTTTAAAAGGGTTGAAACAACCCCTAAACTATAAATATTGTTTGTTAGAGATCTCAAAAACCTTACTGCCTAGGAACGTGAAATTTGGTACCTGTATTTCTCATAGGCGGTAGAGGCACACTGAGAAAAGATTTTAAAATATTTGGCTTTTAAGGGTTGAAACAACCAATAAAACAATAAATATTGTTTGTTATAGGTACTTTCCTCAAAGCTAGAAAGCTGAAATTTTTTACATTTATCTCTTACAAGATACATATAAAAAGTAAAAAGGTTTCATATTTCGTTACGTTCTGTTAAGGGGAGGAAATGTTGTAACAACCCCTAAAACCATAAATATTAATTTTTATACTTTCCTTAAAGCTGAAGAGCAGAAATTTTGTAAATTTGTTTCTTACAAGATACATATAAACCAAACCATAAAACTAAAACAGCTAAGACTGTGATTTAACAGTCTGTAGATTTAGTGGTTGAAAAAAAGACGCTCTTTACTCTGAATTATTTATGTTTAATTAATTTAATTTATCTACATACCGTGACGAAGACGATTTACGGACAGCCAATGAACAATAACTATCAAACTATTTGAAAATACATTTAATAATTCACTTTCGTGAAATAAAAGATGAAAGAAAATGGGAGAAAAATATTACAATTATGTAACATAGTGATGCAAAATAAAATCCCCCTAGCGAAGCACGGGTATTCAGCTAGTTGCGTATATTTTCCTAGCCAAAGTCAATTCTTGCAATTGAATAAAGCACCCAATTTTAATAGCCATTGTTTGTTTTGATATTTTTACCGTACTTCCTTAAGTGTTGTTGAATGCCTCTGGACTCTAGTGTTGGAGAAAAATAGTTAGGGAGTTCGACACTCCTAGCGCTGAGTGTAATGAAACTTGCAATGCAGTGTCTCTCTTCCCCCACTCTACCACCAGGCAACTCACCACTCTCGCACGAGCGCACGTATAAACATTGACTTGTTCAAACAAACTACGTTTCTAAACGGATACATATAGTGAGAAACAAAAAATTGCATTGGGTAGGGAATTAAAACCCACGTATGATAATCTAAATTTAAAACTGAAAATTGCACTGTACAATGCAAAAAAAGGTATTTTATAAAAAAAATATATGTATATTTTTTTATTAAAAATATATCACTGGAAAGAGCATATTTTAAAGAAAATTGTCCTAAAGTTTCATTGCTATGGTGTTTTTCGTTTCCATTTGTAGTTTGCATGAAGAATGCTCAAAATGTACACTTTAAGGTCACACATATGCCGCAATTTATTTTTTTCGATTATTTAACTGCCACATTACGTTTTGACTAAATGAACTTTAAAGTTTCAAAAAAAAAAAGGAAATACAATTTTTTGTTCATACACCCTTAATATCAGCCAAAATACAAATATAACAATGAAATACATTTCAGAAGAAAAAAAATAAGACAAATGCTTTTTTAATTTTTATTTTTAAATTTTTAAATGACGAACAAGAAATTTAGCAGCAGTTCTAGTTCTAACTAACTTTTTATTTAAACACCTCGTTAAAAAAATGTAATTTTTTTTATTATATAACACATTGTCACTTCAAATAGGCTTATAGGTTTAAAATATTAAAGGAGGAAATAATAAACTTGGTAGTGGATTCGGCCATTTTCGAGGTACTTCGTGAACTCTCGAGGTCAACGTCTAGAAGAAAAAAACATGAATAGTGAGAAGTTTTTAATATGTCATGTTGTAGAAGTACCCCCCTCCCCAACATAGATTAACCAATCGGATTCCAAGACTGAACATCAAAGAAACGAGACTGTCCTTACAATAATGACAAATGTTTAAGAAATATTTTGAATAAGTAAAATAATTTATTATTAGTTAGCTTTGAATTAACTCTAAAATTATGCCTTATTGTCCCTTTTTGGTTATTCAACTTTTCCAAATACTTTTCAAATCGGTTCAATAATGACTCGTCGGCCTACCTGGCGGCCTAATACTTAATTTATTTCCCAATACAACTCCGATGTGGAAGTACGTTTACACATTTAATAAACACCTATAACACATCGTTCAAACGATTTTTAAATAATAAAGGAAAATTTGTTTTAAAGTACTAAACCAAAATCATTTCCAAAAATAAATAATTTATCAGTTATTTTATAGGCTAAATGCCTACAATCGTGATTATTTGCCATTTTTCAGTTTAAAAATAAATACAATCATAAAGGTAAATAACATACCACCAATACGTTTATTTATTCTTACGCTAAAACTTTAAAGTTTGGATCATATTTATTTTATGAAATTTACTTTCGAAGTACGATATCATTCGGCAATTATTTTTCCCATTTATAATATAAGTAATTGGTTTTTGTAAAATACGCTTAGTGGAATAACTTAGTATTATGAATACATATAGTGGAAATATTATTAGCCCTGCTGTCTAAATTCGAATTGTCCAACTCTTGCCTATGACGACCTATTACTGAGTTACCTTCACTCCTGAAATAAGCGAGAGAGAAATAAAAATAATTGTCATTTAAATAAAACAACCTTTACATATCCTAGAATAAACAAAAAATATATTTAAATTACATATTTACAAAATTTTTAACACATAATTTGTCGTTGACGGCTATACTGAAGCATAATTAAAAAGCTTCCACATTATATATTTTTTAAATGGATATTTTGGATACTTTTGCAAATATAGTTAAAATTCCAGCAATACAACCTACACAGTTTTTGGTCATTAAACAATGTTTGATCTTTTTAATAATGAATACCTACATTGAGTGTTTTACTGGTTCTAATGCCAAATATAGGTATGTAAACAATTGGTTCAAAAGACTCGTTGCTAACCTGGCTGCCAAATCCAACTCCGATAAGACACTTAGGCTACTTTTTGATAATGAAT
>JAGFPH010000043.1:860766-886260 GCA_018207615.1 Philaenus spumarius
AAACCCTCTGAGGATGATGACCATGTCATCGAAATGTACATAAGGGTAACGTATTAAACATAACTTACAATTTAGTTGTTTAGTTATTGTTTTTGTTCCTTGTTTTGTGGTTCGGGGTTTTGATTTAAATCAGTGTAATATCCGTGTTATTATTAATATTCTGATATGTTACTTATGTTAAACCATTTATCGTATATGATTGTTATTTACAGAATTTAAAAAGAGCTGCCAAGGATAAGCCGCAGGCTGACTAATTAAAAAATATGACAACAGTGTTTCATTGAAATGTGGCTACAATGCAACAAACATACAATAAACGTAACTTTCCAATCATATTAATAAAATGTTTACAAGTACGTATGCTGAAAATTTTTATTCTACACCACGAAGTACTCCGGGTGCGCATAAGCTTAGCCAAGCCTAATTTAACTTATACTCTAAAAGGAGTACACTTATTATTTATTAAACACATTCTAATCTTTTATAAGTTGGCTATTTTCGGATGAATCTAAGGATCAAAATGTTATGTAATGGAAAAGGAGCAAAGTTTTTAAAATGCAGATGATATTGTTATTTATATTGGCTTATATAGTTATAGAATTATGTGAAACACCAATATAAACCTACTTCTTACTTCATATTTTTTGTATTCCAGTTATAAAGATTTCAGATGACCCTAAGGCCCAACATAACCCGAATAGAAATTGGTGGCGGGGTAGCAATACAAAATGACTAACACTAACAACTTTACAAATCTGATAAAGTTTGAGATAAAAGTTGTCCATCGACTTTATTTTTTAATGTTGTCTGTTAAAACTTGAAAAATATAAAGAGTCTTTATTGTCATTGTTTATATTTAAAGTTAATGTCAATATGTAACAATATACAGTATAATCAGATGCAATAACTAGCATATCATGTAAAGTAAGCATAGTAGTGTTGTTAAATACATATCTGTTATTGCTGTGGGTATGGATTAGAACACAAGATAAATAAGACAGTAAATTATGGATAGTTCACCATCTTATAGCCATGCTCATAGGAATTTTTATCATTGGTCTGTAACTAGGTTACCTATCCTAGATATCAACTGTTTTTGTATTGTTTAATTTGATTTCATGACATGTGAATTTATAACATAAACTTAAAACCAAACTAAGCTAACCTGTTAACAAGTTAATATTAGTGTTATAACTATTAGGCTTATAGTATTTCCTGTACAGTTTAAAATTATTATTTTATTAATCACACTTACACATTTACAATCAATTATTTAAAGGTTATTAGCCTGTCGTCATTATTAACTATCATTTCAATTTATAAACTGAAGTTGATATTTATATACATGCCCTAGCCAATTTTTGATGAAGTATGTACAGATAGTGCCAAGTACCATGAAGCGCCACTTGAGCATCCGCTGTAACGTCTTACCCTCTCCTACTCGACTGTAAGTCTTCAGTACAGTCACCACCAAAAAGTGATGATATGCAATCAACACGACTACATAGCAGACATGAATTAGGTATGCCAGGCGGCTCTGACTGTACTCCACCGCGAGAGGGGAAATGTGGTGGGAGCCGGCGTAGGAGACTTGCACACCCCCTCTTTGCGCTCCATCCTAATTGGCGCTATCTGTACTTACTGTTACATATCTCATTTAATAGTTTTGAGACGACACTATTTGTGTTTCATAGTTATTTGATTTTTACTTACTTTGTTTTAGGAAATCACATTAAGTTTAGTTCTAGAGCTTGTAAGACTAGTTTAGAATTTATTTTAAGGTGAAGTGTTGTTTCAACAATACTTAAACGTACTATTTCCACAATACTTTTGCTTTCTTCGCCAGGTTGATATTAACTAGGTGTTAATTGCAAAGGTTTCATACATTAAAATAAATGTGATTATGAGGCAGGTATTTATTGGGTGTGTTTTAAGATTCAACATGTATGTTAATATCAATCTAACAGTAAATTTACTACAATTATGTACATAAAATATCTCATTTACTACAGTGGGCCAATAGGCAATTGGTATTTACTCCTTTTAAAGATAAAGACAAATTAATTCTACTGTACAACTCACAAAAGCGTCATGAATTAAGTCAATTACATAATAAAGACGTTAAAAAAATATGCAGTAGTTACTAATGATTTATTACATTTTCTGGCATCAAATATTATGGCTATTTTTCATTGCAACATAAATCCTCTTTACTGCAAAATTTAAGGTATGGTTCGTTGTGCCGACATGTTAACTCTTAAAAATACACCTAGACCTAATTAGAAAAAAAAAAAAAAAAATGCTGGCGTCTACTAGCCTACTTTATCCTGTTATTTTTAATCTCACCTAACATTCAACTTTTACACTTTATTAAATTAATATAAAAATATAAATACTTGGACACTATTATTAAAGTCCCTGAAAATTCGATTAAAATTCAGGTAATATACTTTGAAATTACAGGGTTTTTAAGATTTTGATGGTTAAATTCGAACTATTTTATATTTCTTTAGCTAAACAAGCTAAAAAATTTAAAATGCTTTATGTATTGTAGCTAAAAAATACATCAGTACTGGTATTTATTAAAAATCTAGCAGCCTCCAGACCACCGATATCATTCTTTAGTATTATACTGATATATTTATTTAAAATGTATATTAGTATATCGTATGACTTAACATAGTAGCCTACGTTAAAAAGATTAGCTTTGGTTCTATTTTTTTGTTTTCTTTCTAAGTAAAATGTATTTGAATATTTTTGTAGTCCACCGAACTTTAGGAGAGTCTAAACATTTAAAGCATCTTTGGCACATTAGAAACAATATTGTGTCAACAATGCACTAATTGAACGGCTCATATAATACACTTACCTATTAATCTAAGCTAACTTGACCTAACTTATGTCACAGTTTTGAAGTTAAATAAAATATTAAATGTTTTTGTACCAAACAAATCCATATAATACCAAACCATAGTATGTTTTACCTTAACTAGACTACTGCCACATTCATTATTAGGCTACTATAATGACTGTCATGTTTTGTTTGAATAAAAGTTTTCTCCCTTCCAAAAAGATAAATTTTCAATAATTTTGTTCAAGGATTTCTAATAATTATACGAACATATATTATTAAATTCTATGTTAAGCGAGTCAAGAATCATTTGATAGGCAAGATAATATAAATATAAAATTTAAACACTATTACGCATGTATTTTGAAATATAAAAACTTGTTAAATTGGTAGTTTTTGAACTAGGAAGTGAAGGCAAAAGTATTGTTGAAATAATATGCTTATGCCTAAAAATAAAATCTGAAATTATCTAACATGTAGGATTATTTTAGAATTAAAGTCAATACCATGTCCAAAGCATGCAGTACACTTGAATGTAAAAATACAATAAATATGAAATACAAATAATGTTGACTCAAAACTATTAAATAACATATGTAACAGTAACTAAATGCTTCAGCACTGATGGTACAAGTTTAATTACGTTCTTCCATCTGCAAAGCAAGAGTTGAATCCTGAAAGAAGTTATTTTCTTTTACATGACTTTCCTCCATATTGGATAGGGCAAGTAGGACTATATCTACTTCATTTTCTGAAATTTAAATTATAGTTGAATATGGCAATAAACATAATTTGTTAATAATTTATTGAAAAAATATATAAATGTGATTGTTAAAAGACAATATTTAGAATCGTATAGAGA
Organism: Philaenus spumarius; assembly: GCA_018207615.1. Taxonomy (NCBI): domain Eukaryota; kingdom Metazoa; phylum Arthropoda; class Insecta; order Hemiptera; family Aphrophoridae; genus Philaenus; species Philaenus spumarius. The sequence goes on from JAGFPH010000043.1 coordinate 864,480, forward strand.
ATAGATTAGGCCTACTATTTCATCTGGAAAATAGTATTCGCCTTATACTTATACCACTAACATTAACTTGTTACGTTTATGAACAGACATATAGGCCTAGTTAAATGAAAAAGTTACATAATTAAACTGTGTTGCTTAAAAACTATGTAGTCACATAATTATAAATATTTTATTCAAATTCCAAGTTGCATATTTAACAGGGTCTACATTAAAGTAGGACTACTTTTACCAAATGATTATGCTTTTTCATAATACAAGACAACTAACTTGGTGCTTAAACCCACACAACTTACATTTGGCGCATGGGAAAGATTAATTAACCTTGATTTTATAACCTAACTTGTCTAATCGTTGAACATAAGAGATAACTCCAGCTAAACGAACTTACTCACTTTTCTAAAAAAAGGTTATAAGCTGATGCCATTTCTACCAGTAGTGATATACCAAAAGTTCACCAACATTTTTCGTCATAGGTCACTTAAAACAATCTTAAATAAGAAAATGATTTATCAAGAATCATATTTTGTGAAAACATTTTACCTGGACTGTCATAGTTAGCAATATAATACAATTACTAACGTTTTACAGAAATTTTATCTATTTTAGGACTTAAAGCCTAATTTTATCAACTACCATACAATAACTTACAACATAAAATATACTTAAAGCTTTACAACTCGAAACATAAGTTTTATTTTTTTAATAATCTATTATTTTAATTACAACAAATAACAGCATTTTACATTAACATGGCCCTCTTAATAGTACAAAGAATTTTTGCAAGAAGGTTGGCACCAATGAGGAAGCTTGTGCTAAACTTACATTGCACATGTGACTGGCAAATTTCAACAGTTTATAGCCTAAAATTGTCTCACGAAATGTTTATTACAAAAACCAGTAATATATTAAAAGAAAATAATACTTACTATGGTTCAAACTGTAAAATAATTCAAAACATTTCATAAATTTGTAAAGTCGTAAAACGGAGGGGAACTTGGCCTATGCACTGTACATTACAACGAATTTAGAGTTATTTGAAATTCCAAATTGCAAACAATTAACTTAATTTATTCTATTTAAACAGTACATAGCCAACTTTGTATTTAATAGGCTAGGTATTTAGTTTAAAAGTATAGTATAAAGTGGTCATTCCAAAGTTAATTATTGTACTTACGTTTTCAGAAAAAACGGTTTTCTTCAAATATGGTTTGTAACTGTCTACTTGTCTAGTCTGTGTAAAGCTACGGCAGTGCCTCCACCATTACCACTTACTTTTACCTTAAAAGATTAAAAACATTAAAAGATATATATACATTATAATATATAATTACATATATAATAATATGTATAATATATAATATATATTCTCTCAAATAAAGATAGATGATGTTAAGGAAGTATAAAATTATAAACATTTTTAGTATTATTGTGCGCAAATCTAGCTTTTGCTGGTAATTCAACTTAAGTATTATGAACCCAGGTCAAAATTTCATATAAGTATAGACCAGCGAGACTATGAATTTTTAGTCTTCGGGAGAGATTTTTACAAGAACTTAATGGCCTGGAATGTGTCATTATTCTAATTAGGCTATTCTCTTCTGTAATATAAATTCTGAATCTACACTCTAGGCAATGCCCCAAAGACTTAATCCTTAATCCATATCTTAAGATTGATTCTACATAACCATGATATACTATTTTACAAGCTTCACTCGTAACACTATCCCTTAATCAGAAAAATGCATAATATATTAACCTTAACTACTGCTTGACAATGTTTAGATGATCCTTTCAATTAAGCTTGTTATCCAGTAACATCCCCAGAAATCTATGAATTTTTACCAAATTAAAAATTTTAAATGATTGATTGTGATAATTACTGGCAGACAATTTTGTAATCTATGTTTTATCAGTTTAGTCTTAGTTCGTTTTGAACCATGATTACATTTCATCCAAAATATTTTTGAGAGATGTTGTTAATTCACTAATTGTTTTATTTTTTAAGTTTAAATAGTTAAAATTCATGTCATAAAAGAAACATATTCTAGAAAGTTTTAATTATTTTACCCTCAAATTTAAAAAAATGAAATTACCCTAAATTTACCCTGAAGCCGCTAAAGAACTCAAAATTAACCTAAAAGTGGAGACACTGAGCTACGGCTGTACTTATACGATCAGAGCCGACCCGGTCCGTCGAGGAATTCCGATGTAGTGGCTAAATCTATCAGAACCGCACCGTTCCGACATGTGTCACGCATTCCACCTCACCATCAGTTAGTCTGGATTTGCTGTTACTGTAACAACTACCGTGAATTGCAAAATCATCATGGAAGAACAGTGCTCTTCGTCTAGCTCGGACACTGACGAAGAATTTTTGATAATTGTGTTGTGGATGAGGAAAGAAAACAAAGAAAAATAGGGACACATCCTATCCCACCAATCAAAAGCGACAAGTAAATAAATAGAAAAAAATATTGTTAAACCTAACTTTTGCATAGGCTAATAATTTCGAAAAGTATTATAATAAACAAGTTGTAGTTGTTTTTGTCAGTTGAAACAACGTAATTAAAAACAAGGAATAAAACGAAACATGCGTCTGTTGTGATTAATCCAGTATTACCTACATATGTCAATTAAGTATTACCAATTTCATAATAAAAACCAGGGTTAAAATTATCACTGTTTCTTGCTGATGACATTTATAAAGACTTAGAAATATGAAGTTTTAGGTTCTACTCCAACATGAAAGAGTAAATTTTGTTTTGTAGCTTGTAACAACCGAGTCCTTTAGTAAATTTTTAACAGCTTCAAGTAATCTGCATATAAAAGTATATTACTGCGTTTGATGCTTTGTTATATCTAATTTATTAAAACTATGACATATACAAAGTCTGATACTTATTATTTTACTGTAACACTGTTATTTTTTGTGTGTTTGTTTTTAAATTTGAGTCATTTAATTATAAATAAAGATACCTTTTCAACAAAGCCAGTTTCTTAAAATGTCTTTTTTTAAGATATAAATAGGCCTACTGTTAGGCAGATAAGTTAGGGTAGGCTGGTTAGCTTTTGCACTACTTTGTACATTTGTGTTTCATTAACCTAGACTATTTTGTATTTGAGTTTAAAATTGTATTGTAGTAGAAAAACTTTTTATACAAAAATTATTTTATTTAAAAGAATTAACTATTTTTTTTAAATGTCACTGATTTTGATATAAATTTACCATGTTAATTTTACTATTTAATATTTAATATTTTAATATTTACTTGATTTTTCCAATCATTTGGAGAATTTCATCACCTTTTTTCATCACGAATTTTCCCGATTGTTGACGAAAGAGACCGAACGTTTTTCTGATCGGGAGCTGTAGCTATATCTATCAGATCCGCGCAGAGCGGAGCAGAACCGACCCGTTACAGTATGCTCTTAGAGTATGGAAAAAATTCGGCTCTGCGCGGGTCGGCTCTTCTCTTATGGATTTAGCCACTCCCATTTAAATACACAGAAAGAATACCTCCGTAAAAATTCGGCTCCGCTCTGCTCTGATCTGATCGTATAAGTAGGCCTATAGCTATAGCCGTAGCTTAATCTGGACCTAGTCTGTTCTAGAAAGTTCCCGAGTAATGGCAAATATTGGTCTGTCGGTGAAGGAGGAAACAAACAGAAACAGTAGGTAACGTTCCATTCCTATACTGCATGGCTTTTGGAAATGCTGAAATATTAATAAAACAATAGACTACACTTATTAAAAGGTATGGTTTATATTCCAAACCGATGTTATATAGGCCTAGTGCTACATTTATTGTTCTTTTTTATAACAACAATGTATACAATACAAACTTAAATACATAAAACCTCAAACAAAATATAATTTGAAAATATAGGCCTACATGGTGGTTATAATTTCACGGTTATTAGGTTTCGAAATATTCTTAATGGACGCTTGTTATATAAATACATCCAAGTATATATAAGTAGGCTTACATAAATTACTGTAACTGTAAAATAAAGGTTTAATGAATAGAAAATATGATTCAATAAGGTAGACTAATTTAAGGTTTATGAGTTTATGGCAGCAATTGCTTCTGTTACGAAATTGAATGAGTTGCTGACAACTTGACAATAGCAGAGTTGCACAATTATGTAATATAGAGTATGTAGTTGTAGTTGTGTAAGTAGAACTTATTTAAAATCGGTGAATGGTGTTTATAAGTCAAGTAAGCCATCATAGGAATACAAAGGCAAAACGGGGACAACTGAGAGGGGGAACAGAGTTTTTAAATAGGGGGAACACATTAGAAAGGATTTTTTTTTTTTTGGGAAAGGTTCTTGGGTGAGGAGAAAGGTCTTGGGAGACCGGGAGCTACGGGGTGTAGACGTCGGCGTGGGAGAGCCCTCAGGGCAAGGGAGCCGAGCTGTCAAGATTGTCCCAGTCACCAGGACAGAGTAAAGGTGAGGACACAGTTTGTGAATATTAAAGGAACATATGTGTTATGTAAATTCTGGGTTGAAATCAGATTCTGTGGGTTGATCTATTGGGAGAGTTGAATATATATATATATTAAAAAGATTTCGTATTTGGGGACTAGAAATTCGAGCTCAGTTGCCCATGGTGTAAAGTAAATGATTTAGACTAAGGTTAAATGTAGTTTTCACACAGTGTAGAATCAAATATAATGTAGTAGATCTTCTGAATGAAATAGATGTACTGTATATATATATATTTATATGTATGATATATGTTTGTACCCTCTCACTGCAGTTAGAGCCAAGCGAGTAGCGACTTCGTAATATTTCCCATGCATTTTAAAGGAAATTTGTTTACAAAAATATATAGTACAGCAATTCTTAATTTGGTGGACCTAAAGTTTAAAAAAGTGCAGTTTCAATTCCAACAATTCAAAAAATTTCGGCGGTTTGAGTTATGAAAATGCTTTGGTCTTTATACATTTTCAGTAGTAAACGCATGGAGAGTGCTTGGAGAGGCTGTGATTTACAAGTTTAAAAACAGTAAATTAATTTAGTAAGTACTTTATTCATAATAGTTATCATCACCATAATTAATCTGTATATTTTTTAGGTTTAGGTTTTGATTAGGTTATAGACAAATTAGGTCTATAATTTGTATAAGACATGAAATGTTTTTAATGTGGATATTCCGTAATGTAGGCAAAACAAATCAGTACAATACCACAGCATATGTTAAAATATGCTATTTTAATCTGTCAGCCGTAGGCCTATGGTAGATTTAATTAGTTGTAAGACAAAATTAAATTATTGTAGGTAGATAATCCATTATAGGAATACTCCTTGTAAAAATAACTTACTTCGGTTATAATTTTATGTGTTAGATGCTTTTATCTTACAGGCATACTTTTACTTATAAGGGTGTCCCCGAACTCTCTGGAACCCTTTTGTGGATATGTTCCTGGGATCGAGACAAACATATTTCACAATATAAACATGGGTCTACGGGGCTTATTTTTTCGTCTGTCTGTATGTCTTTTTTACAAAACACTTAATATTTTTGAAAGTAGAAAGGATATTGAGCTCAAACTTTGTACACCTATTTGTTGCGTAACCTCTTACGAAAAATTAGAACATTATTTTAAATATTTTCAAAATGGCGGCCTTTTATAATATTTAATGTCAAATATCTCAGAAACCGTTAACTTTACACAAAAATTACAAGAGACAAAAAAGTTTACTTTTTTAATAAAAAACACAATGGTTTTTTTTATTTTGTCTGTAGCTCAAAGGATAACAGAGATATTGAAAAAAAAGGAAAATGTATTTCTTGGTAGTTGTCAAGTACTGAGCTAAAATAATCAGTTATTTGCATTATGTTCCGAGCACTTTCTAAGCTGATTCTACTAGCAAACAAATATGAAGAAAGTTCATATATATTCATAGGTCCGGAAATGTTTCGTTAGCGAGTTACAGCTGGCGAAAGATTTTACCCATGTTTCAGATTATTCACAGAAACGAATCGCTATTGAAATATGAAGGACGTTAATTAAGGTGTGAAATTGAATTTAATTTACGTAAAATGAGCATATAAATTTAATAAAATAGGTCCCAGTTCTGTAACTGCAGTAATTGTTACGAAAGGTTTTTAAAAAATAAAATTTTAGGGGGGTTTGGGGGGTCAAAGTTACTAAAAATCCCTATACATAGTGTAATATACTTATTGATATATTTTTTTTTAGTTAGTATACATTTAACTTTGATTTGTCTATCCTTGCAAAGCCGGATCGGGCGAGCTAGTCGATAAGATAAATTCATTATAACCTTTTTTTCTGTATATTCTTAACAAGCTTTCCAATACTATTTAAATTATTACGATTATTCAATGAGGGTAACAGAAAGTGTGTTACTCTTTATTTACATAAACGTATTTATTACTGTATTTAATTTCATAAATAGAAGACACGAATTTCAATGGAGGTTGTATTCTGATTTAATTTCTCACTTACACTCATTGCAATTATAACTAACTACTGAATTAAATGATATCCGATCACGTCACCCATAAATATGTAGGCCTATGTCCGTGTTCTGAAGTGATCAGACTTGAATTTTAAATATAGGACAACTTCAAGTGTATATATAGCCTACATACTTGGAATGGAAGTGTAAAAGTAAGTTCTATAAAGACATTTTTACACGACTGGAGTTTCCTCAGTCCTGCTGCCAGCCTAATAGGCTATCTTTTTTCTTCGGGACAAATATTCTGAGAATAGTTCTAAACAAAAGAATTTCCCCAGAGAAGGATTCCATATATATAAGGTAGTGATAGGCCTATACTAACCCTTAGTAAGGAATAAAAGAATACAGGTGTACAATATTCCTGAAGCAATTTTTACACTGGTAGTTCTACTGTTGATATGATTACTCCGGGAAAGCTCATTATCAGTAAGGAGACTCAAGAACTTTGAGTTTACTTCCTCAACTTCTTCCTCTCCTAGAAACCTCTCCTGGTTTACGTCATAATTTAAGATTTGCTCTAAGATTTGCAAGGTCAAAGTTGTATCGTCAGCAAACTGAATTAATTTATCCACACTTATTACTGACGAAAGGTCATTTATATAAATTAAAAACAGTAGCCTATTGGCCCGAGAACTGATCCCTGCGAGGGATTTCGTATCTCAACTGGACCCGTTTATAGGGATGTTGCGACATTATCGATTTTAGTAAATAGTAAATATCGATATTTTTGTTTCGATATTTCCGATATTATATTGATATTAAAGATTCGATACTATCGTGATATCGAAAGAATAACGCCAATATCATATTTCGATATTTTTCTATATTGTAGCATTGTAGCAATTGAGTTCTTTTGAATAACAGAATTGCAACTTCTAAAAGTAAAAACACAATGAACTTACTTAACCTATGCAATCACGGTATGTTTTTAGTTTCTAAACATATCTATGTTTATATATATATATATATATTACAACGTACTGTAGCGCACACTCTTTGCTACGTTGTTGCGCCACGTTCGGGAGCCAACTCTACAACGTTCCACGTTGCGACGACAATTCTTCAACGTAGCACAGAGCACTCACTTATCGAGCGAATTTTTCTGTAACACTTTTGCTCTATAATAGCTGCAGAATAAGTTAATATCACCTACTGGAAGAAATAGGCTATCTTTTTTGTCTGGCCTAGGTGATATAACTGGTTGTCTAATATTTAGCTGTCTAGATATTTCGACCAAAAATTTACTCAAAATTAACCTTCCAGTAATCGTAATTAAGCTCAGTTTAGAACACAAGAAATTAATTTGACTTATTATCCACCTCAAGTTAATGAGAACAGTGGATCTGACCTTGTAAATAACTTTATTTGTGCTTTGGGTATTTTGATAATGCAACACTTTGATTATAATTAAAACACTAGGAACTATGGTAATGGAATATGCAAACAATAGGTAAGTGAAAACTAAAACTTTTTTATACTGTAAAATAATAATTAACAATTTATTCAAAACTAAAAAACATAAATCAAAATATTCTCTCTTGGTTGGTACCTTCCGAACGAATACAATTTTTAACCAATTAATTTTAATTTTAAATCTTCTTAATTAATTAATAAAGACAGAACAAATTTACTATTTTAATTATTTAAATTAATTATCTTTATTTTATTTTTCGTTTATGAAATTTAACTATTCAATTTACTTTATTACTTGAATTTAATTAATTTTAATACAATTTATTAATTACGACTTTTAATTTAAAATTTACACCAAGAAAACAATCTATTTATAATCCTACCTAACCCAGTATATTTAATAAATTTAATTGTAGCTAATCAGCCAAATTTATAGGGGACAGTATCGTAAGTACGCTTTTCACAGACCTTTTAGCGACGCTTAAGTTGGCCGTCTTTAACGGTGCTGATGTTGTTTGGATGCTGCAGGTTGGCTGGCAGGGTTGAGTTGCTCTCATTCCTGAAGTCTTTTGCAGTTGTACAGCGTGCCGTGATCTTGTAGTCGTGTTTGATTTTAAACTGGTACTTGGCTGAACTACAGGTGATTGATGGTTAGAGATGTCTTCCTGGTGTCCGGGATTCGCTCGTTCTGTTCCAGCGTTGTTAACAATTCATGTCCTATAGGCTCGTCAGTCTAGTTCCTGAAGTTCCAATAATGAAGTCGATTTACTACTTCATTGAAGTCCTCGTAGTGTCAATATTATTCGACTAATATTTATCAATGACGAACATCGAAACTTCTCTCACTAGTGAACTGTATTAACTTGTAGTAAAAACTGATAATTTATAACTGATATTAATTTTTCATTTATGTTAAACGTAGTAAAATTTTCTAAGCCAATTTATGTAAGAGAGTACAGATTGTACAGTCCAGCTTGACGAGTAGACTACTACTTTGCTAATGTATGAATATTAATAAAATAGTTTTAATAATGAGTCCCAAGACATCGTGTCCCGCGCTTATATAGTGTCCATTTCCACTAGATCTGTTACCAACCTTAAGTAACGTACACTACGTTTTTCTTATTCTTTAACTTTAAATTTTCGGTTGTTTTTCTTCTCCAGATAGTTTCCCTTAATTTTCCATAAATTATCCAGGTTATTTTTATTATCCTGTTGTACTTTTTATCTACTTTATTCTATTGTTTTCGTTAATGGACTTCCCTATTAAGTTGGCATTAACATACTGTATCTCGTTTCTGATTGGCCGTTAATTCCGCGCGCTTTTTATCTTGTTATCTCTGTAGAACCACTATTGTTCTCCTTCTTTTGTCTTTAACTTCTCGCGTCGTTGTTAGTTTTTCCCGCGAGTGAGCTTTTCTGGTTCCTTAAATTTTCCTCTTCCTTTACGAATTCGAGTTGTGTTCGTACGACTTCGCGTTCTCACGCGAGGGCCGCACGTGCCTTTCTCGTTACGTTTTCCGGGAAAGTTTTCCAGTTTTTCCAACTCGCAATTTTCTTTTCTTCTATTCTGTAGTCCTTTGCGAAATTATGTATTAGCCACCATTTTGTGAATTTTTCTTTGTCTTTCTTGGAGTTATGGGACTTATAAAAGTTACGATTTTTCTGTTTTTTGATTTAACTAATTTCCCGAAATTTATTTGGTATACTGGTTTGTACATACATTATTATACTCTACTACTTTAAATTTAATTATTATAATCTTTAAACTTAAATTTTCTTATTTATTTTGAGTCTAAGGTGTGAAAACTCTCACCCTTTTTTCTATAATAATATTTAAACTTTTCTTTGATTTTCCTTTAAAACTTTCCTTTTACAAATACTTGTTATGATTAAATTTTACTTAACTTTATTTATTTTATAATTAAATGACAATTAAACTTGACGCTTTTAACTAACTTCTAAAATATTGAAAATTCGTTATTTTCTTATTCTAACTTTCTTTTAGGTCTATTCTTTATTAAACCAAAAACACCTTTCTTTCTGGCTTTTGAGAAAATTTGAAATTTTCCCTTAACTTTAGACTTGAATTAGGCCTACGTAAGCATTATTTAATATTACGATTTGTGAATGAATTGCATGGCTGACACACCCGTGTTTAGCGTAATGTGTTTCCTTTAGAAAAACCCAAATACATAATATTCCCGGATCCTGGTATTCCCTAAGAAATCATTAATTAGAGGCTAAGTTCTTTTTGCATTTCTGGACAAGTCAGGGTTCAACAGTCGCTTCCGTAGTAACGCCTCGCTCGTCCCAACTTGTTGAAGGTTGCATTACTTACGATCAAGATTCCATGTTGGCCTAGAAATATCGCTTTTTACAAAATTTTTATAAAAATTTAAATTTCCGGAATTACACGGGTCCTGCCCGTTGTAATATATATATCGTATATAAAACCTGCCATAATAAGTACTGAAAACACGCTTTATCATAGAGTAGCCTAATGTCTACAGTGTATACAACATAAAGTCCATATCGTCCAGTACATAGACTTACTTCCCGCTAGTATTTGAGTTTCACGTGCAAATATTTGTTTGTGCTCATGGAACTTGAGGACGCTGTTGACGTCGCTGCTGTCTTTTTAGCTGTAGAATCAGTTTCTGGATTACCATAGAATATAATATAACTATTTTCTACGTAGTTGTTTTGTACATAATGTAAATATTTTTGTGTTATTTCATTAATTGTATTGGTTTTTTGCCAGATTACTTTGTGTACATCAACAACTTGTAAAATATTGCTCGAAGTAAATATAATATTTACATTTATATTATAAACGAATCGATGCTCGCAAATTTTGTATATAATAATTGTGACTTAATATTTACTCTGATTCCATTCTCTGTAAACGACATAGGAAATGGAGCATGCTCATCCTGTAAATAATTTATCATATCATCTGTGCTGCTATAGTTAGCGAAATTCTCTGAAATACTGTAATAGTAATGGATTAATTTTATTAATCCAGAAAAAATATTGATAATCTCTATTGCAATCGAAGAAAAAAAATCGCAATAAAATTATTTTACTATTAATTTTTGTATTTTATATTTAAATAAAACACTTTGACGTGATAATTTGTAAATACTTACGAATCACAAGAAATAATAAAAAAAATTGTCTCAGTTCACAGCCTTTGTATTTTTTGAGTTTTTACCTATTTAATTGCAGTTTAAACAATGTTTTTGGGACTTTGAAAGCCGCGATTAGTTAAGTAGGCTACATGTAAATTACTTGTAAAACATAGTATTGTATGAGAATTACCGCTTTTTATGGATGTAAACGTTTATTTACAGTAAAAAATTTTTAAAAATTCATGATTTTCAACGAAAAATCGATTTTTAAAAAGTAGCATTTTAGGTTACCCGCTTTTTTAACGATATTTTTGCATATAAACAATATTATATTTTAATTCTATATTAAAGTTGAGATTTCAACGAAAATAATAAGCACCGTAATAAGACTTGAAAATTAGGTCTTTTTTTAATTTTCTTCATAAAACATCGAAAATTAAATATTTTGAAAAAATTTGGGCTTCTTTTAAACACAACAAAGAACGTTTTCACCGATTTTCATGAAAATATAAAAATTTTAGCGATAGTTATAAATTAAAAACGAAAAACTTGTTTTTTGCATTTATCTTGATAATTTTAAGGTTGTGTTCAAAAAGTTTTAGAATTTTTAATTATATTTATAATAATTAAAAATATATAACATTTAATCCTTTATATTCATCCTTTTATATTAAATTTTTTTCTATAGGATTCATAGTTTAGCCGCAAATCGCAAAAAAAAAATATGAACCCCTAAACACGTATATACTACCACCCCTACCCCCTTCTGGGACTTTTACTCAGTCGGGTCGATTTTTCCTTAATTACTTACACCATTAACTACATTTTCCGACCATTTGTATACTGCTAACAATTTGTATTGCCTTAAACATTATTGGCCCTGGTCTATAGTCCTCAGGACATTTGTTTAAAAAGCTACCAAGCCCTTCACAGTCAATCGGTCTCTCAATTCACACTACATAACAACTGTTTTCCCGATGAAATTGGCATGATAAATTGATAATAGGCATTGAGTTTCATTCATTAATCGATTTACAGTATATTTACATAAAATTATTTCATTATTAAAATACCGTTATGTATCCAGAAGAATGTCCTGAGTACGAAAAGAAAAATCAATCAATCGCCTTGGAAAAGACAAAAAGAAAAATTCGTCCATTGCCTTTGAAAAGACAAAAAGAAAAGTCAATGAAAATACAAAAAGAAAAATCAATCAATCGCCTTGGAAAAGACAAAAAGAAAATTTGGTTCATGCCTTTGAAAAGACAAAAAGAAAACTCAATGAAAAATACAAAAAGAAAAATCAATTAATGGCCTTGGAAAATACAGAAAGAAAAATCGGTCCACCGCCTTTGAAAATACAAAAAGAAAAATCGATCCATCGCCTTGGAAAATAACAAAAAGAAAAATCAATGGAAAATAACAAAAATATCGATCAATCGCCTTGGAAAATATAAAAAGAAAAATCGATCCATCGGCTTGGAAAATACAAAAAGAAAAACAATGGAAAATACTAAAAGAAAATCAATCCTTCGCTTTAAAAAAAAAGAAGAAAAATCAATGGAAAATACAAAAAGAAAAACGATCAATCATCTTGGAAAAGACAAAAAGAAAAATCAATCCATCACCTTAGAAAATACAAAAAGAAAAATCGATCAATCACCTTGGATAATACAGGAAGAAAAATTGATCTACCCCCTTTGAAAATACAAAAAGAAAAATCGATCAATCACCTTGGAAAATACAAAAAGAAAAATCGATCAATCGCCTTGGAAAATACAGAAAGAAAAATCGATTAACCGCCTTGGAAAACACAGAAAGAAAATTCGATCAATCGCCTTTGAAAATACAAAAAGAAAAGTCGATCCACCGCCTTGGAAAATACAGAAAGAAAAATCGATCCACCGCCTTTGAAAATACAAAAAGAAAAATTGATCCAAAGCCTTGGAAAATACAAAAAGAAAAACCAATGTAAAATACAAAAAATCGATCAATCGCCTTGGAAAATACAAAAAGAAAAATTGATCCATCACCTTGAAAAATTAAAAAAAAATCAATCCATCCCCTTGGAAAATACAAAAAGAAAAACAATCAAAAATACTAAAAGAAATATCAACCCTTCGCTTTGGAAAAAAAGAAGAAAAACCAATGGAAAATTCAAAAAGAAAAATCGATCAATTACCTTGGATAATACAGTTAGAAAAATCGATCTACCCCCTTTGAAAATACAAAAAGAAAAATCGACCAATCGCATTGAAAAATACAAAAAAAATCGATCGCCTTGGAAAATACAGAAAGTAAAATCGATTAACCGCCTTGGAAAACACAGAAAGAAAAATCGATCCACCGCCTTTGAAAATACAAAAAGAAAAGTCGATCCATCGCCTTGGAAAATACAAAAAGAAAAATCAATGGAAAATAACAAAAACATCGAACAATCGCCTTGGAAAATATAAAAAGAAAAATCGATCCATCGCCTTGGAAAATCCAAAAAGAAAAACAATGGAAAATACTAAAAGAAAATCAATCCTTCGCTTTGGAAAATACAAAAAGAAGAATCAATGGAAAATAAAAAAAAAGCGATCAATCCTCTTGGAAAAGTCAAAAATAAAAATCGATCCATCACCTTTGAAAATATAAAAAGAAAAATCGATCTACCGCCTTTGAAAATACAAAAAGAAAAATCGATCAAAAATACAAAAAGAAAAATCAATCCATAGCCTTTGAAAATACAAAAAGAAAATCAATGGAAAATACAAAAAGAAAATCGAAATATTTTTTACAATGGGAAGTTATAACCCCCCCCCCTCCCCCCGGCCCTGGTTACGCCTATGCTGGAGAGCGTTGGTTATAAGATTTAAGGCAAATGAAATTATTAGGCTATACTAAACATAATACGGGAAATCATAGATAGGAAAATAATATAACCATACTTGTACACTAGATCCGCGGTCATTATGACATACTTAGGCGGACAGTCCGATTTTTTTAACTTCGTCCTCGAAAATGTTTTCAGCTATAAAATGTACGCGGTTATTAAACAAAATAATCTGCAGTTTTTAATTTGCATAAATAAATTAAACTTTCTTCTTTATTTTTCATCAGTTTTACTAAACAGAAAAAACGTCGTTAAAAAATGCAGGATTGCAGCACTATTTAGATTTATTCTCAATTCACTTGAAAAAACCAACACATCATACAAAAACGTATTTAAATTAGTGGTATTCTGATTATGTTTACCAGGTACTCGGCAGCTGTTGAAAGGTGTTCTGAATAATCAATAATATTTGGAGAGAAGTAGAAAGTTGTAGATTACAAGTTGAAAAGTTGAAACTGTAAAACACTTAATATTACTACAAAATACAATTATTGTCAAACGACATGTTCAGAATTTTATGATAACATAAAGGACATAGTGGACATAGGCTAGTTTGTTTTTGAATAGGTGCATTTCAAGTGACAAGTAGGTAGGCCTACAAGAAATCATGTGAAACCGAATCCAACTCGTACAGTCGCTGGTCCATTCTGTTGCAAATAGTCCTAATAAAAATTGATTCATGAATTTATTTTAGTGTTTCTTGTTGTTTCTTTAAACTGTCTTATATCCGAGATTCAAACCATGTGCAATTAATCATTAGAGAAGTAATTAATTAAACATATTATTATTTTTCTGAATTATGTGATGTTTTTTACTAAACTATTAATAGTTTCTAGACTCGATAAGTATGGGCTATAAAATTTAAATCATGCCACGAATGGTTTAATTCCCTTCTCAAGTATGTATCTAGGCCTACTATTTAAATATTACTACAGATACGTGAATGCTGGCACTTGAGCAAACCGCTACTAACCTTACTAAAAACATCAGTACCCGGTACATCTCTGTTTAACACGTTCACTACTAAGGACGCACATGTGAACTTGACACAACACTGAGAAGCGGCCGACGCACAGTACATTGCACGCCAACCCCCGTATTGGGAGTATTTTCAATACACAATGCATTGCGTGCCTCGCACGCCAATCACCGTATTAGGAGTATTTTCAATACACAGTGCATTGCGTGTTTCGCACGCCAATGTTGCGCCTATTTGCTATGGACTCACACGTGCGTTCGCTTTAAAATATTAGTGGTTATTACGTAGAGAGGTTCAAAAATAAAAAATAAATAACTTCTACTCATTTAGGCTATAAAATATAAAAAATAAAAGGTGAGCTCCTTGCATACGAAATTTGCGTAGCAGTGAACGTGTTAAGGGTGAGGGTGAGATAAACATCCATCACTAGTTCGTTTTAAGGATGAGTCACACTAGGAAGCAGTGTGGGAAAATGTTTTTTTCTCCACTTACGCCCTTTCCCCACACCCCCGGCCCATCGCACCAGGGCGAAGCCAAGTGCCAGGATTCTTGCCGATATCTGTAGTTTTACAACTAATACAAATATTAAAAGTTTATAAAAAAAATAGTTTTTAAATTACTACGATAAAAAGAGTCCTACTCTATTTTACATTAAAATAAATTTGTTTTTTCATTTAGGCTATTAAATTACAGTAATACATGTAAAATAAAAATTGTTTGTGGACACATCAAGAATCTACTTTACGTATTTTGGCTAACCTAGCATGTAGGCGTAGGCCTAGCCTACTTGTTCTCCATGTTTTAAAGAAAGTCCTCAGCATCATTTAAAGTAATATGGTAAGCCTAGGCATAGTGCATACTTAATTAATTTCAAGGCCGTAGCCGGGGGGGGGGGGGTATAGGGTCAAACCCTCCCCCCCAAGAAATCCCGAAATTTAGCAATAAACATTAATACTAGGTTTAAAAAGTGCAAGTTAAATTATAAAATAGACAACACAACAGAGGATCCAACAACATATTTTACATCATTGTGCATTGCATGCATACTAATATTTAGATTTGCTTGATTAGGCCCTAAACTACAACCTACAATACACATGGATGCAGTAGGTTACAGCCTTACTCCCTTGTGAGCTTGATCTGATCTATTAAACAAGAACACTATGAAGCTTCAACAAAAATACTTTACTCTAACAAAACAAAATCATTCATCATCCTTACATCCTATAATATTTTACATTGGTAACTATGACAAAATTTTTTAAATAGTCATGGAAATTGGTGTTTAACAATGGTGTTTAAATTCGTATTTCCTATGCTAGGAGCTAGGAGCTGCTGACCTTTTATTTTTTATATTTATAGCCTAAATGAGTAGAAATTACTTTATTTTTTATTTTTGAACCTTTCTACGTAATAATCACTAATATTTTAAAGTGGACGCACATGTGCGTCCATAGCACATAGGCTTAAAATTGGCGTGCGAAGCACGCAATGCACTGTGTATTGAAAATAGTCCCAATACGGGGGTTTGTGTGCGAAGCCTTGATTAATTAACATGGCTATGACCTTGATTAATTTGTGTCCAGAGTTTCTAAAGATGCAATTATCAATTGTTTTGTTATTATTTAAAAAAAGTGTATATTCCATATAATCTATAAAGATTGTCACATTTAGATACCGTATCCAGAGAATTGTAAAGTACAACAGCAGCCTTATAGCAATAGCAATAGTACGCCTATAGCCTTATAGTGTGAATTATAGCAATTTATTGCAATGGGTTGCTCGGATAAACTTCGAGTCTGCCATTAGGCTACTCACACATTAGGCTAAGATTGTCACATTTAGATACCGTATCCAGAGAATTGTAAAGTACAACAGCAGCCTTATAGCAATAGCAATAGTACGCAATTCAGCCTTATAGTGTGAATTATAGCAATTTATTGCAATGGGTTGCTCGGATAAACTTCGAGTCTGCCATTAGGCTACAGTACTTCTTTTTAATGAAAAAGTTTAAAAGAAAGTAAAATTTTGGAGTATCATCAAATCAAATATTTGTGTCACAAATTAGCATAAACTGAACTTTATAAGGTGGAGGGCTAGCATTTCGCCAGTAATTACTTCTATTATCAAATAACTAAATTCCTGGACAAGCTTAATAAACTCATATTTTGTTCCAAGACAGAAGAGAAGAAATTTAGGTTGATTTAGTTCGCTAAGAATCCACGAGGAAGCATTACCGTACAGCGTTTTGATTTTGAAACATTTTGAAAGATTGTATTTTTTAACATACAAAAACCTAGACCTAATATAAAAAATACATTCTTTCGTTTAATGCAAAACATTTTATATCAAAACAGGTAGAAGTGTTTAGGCTTTAATTAATTTGTAATAGTTTTATTTATTATGTTTTACTGTCAATTTTGTATTGTATAGGAAAAACACTTAGCTATATTTATTATTTATTTAGTTATGTGTACACTTTTAGTTATGCCCTTGGGGTTTTCGCTTGAACCCCCCATCATAAAAACTTTTAGTTACTATATGGTTATATGGTTATAAAAATATATTGTATTGTTTTTCTAAAAATCCTTAATAATTTAAAGTTATTTTTGAAACACTATTGATGATATTAAACATTTTTGTTTTGTTTTCAACTAAATATAATTAAAACTGTAAAATCGAATTAAAAGTAAACTTTTAATTCGCTGTTAATTTTAATGCAAATTTGTAAAACTTGTTAAAAAAAATAAGACATTTATTCAGTTTGAAAATTACAGTTATTTGTGAGGATCGTTTTTATCATTGTCTCAATATTTCTTGAACAAATCAAAATACACCATATCCCATGTCAGGTCTTAACCTCTCCAAAGGAAATAACAAGTTCTGTATTTAGTCTTAACTCTTTCCAGCTCAGTGATTACACATGGCATCATTCACTTAAAGCTCTCCTAATTATTAATATTTTGGCCCACCCATATCCATGTTGACTACACTGCTTCCTAGCCGGACATTCTCAGCTGGCTAAAATATAATCCTATTTGTTGGACGACTGTACTCACTTATATAACTTGTGTTTGATTTTCCAAATTCTACATTATTTTACACAAAAGCTAATGTTGTTTACATAAAATAAACTATATCTGCAATTGTAGATACTGCACGTCAAAGATGCAAATAAACCATCTGTAAACATTTCATTCTGACCAAGTGCCTAGTTTTCAAGTAAACAATGTGTCATTCCAAGTGGCATCAATGGGCACCAATGCTACATAATTATATTTTGATTCTATATGGCATCATACCGTATATATTGAAACAAGAATAATTTTCTGATATATTGCAGTAATATTATGATTGAAACAGCTGTTCATTACCCTACACACTTTTATTGAGTAACCCTAACCCGTTTTTAAATATTAAATAAATTACTGTAAATAAATTATTCTCAGAAATAAACTAATATTTATGGTCTTTCGTTTCAGTAGAGAAAAGTCATGTTATTTTCGCATTACCGTATACACATTTACAAGTGTAATAAGTATGCAATTTATAAATTTAAAAAGCTTGATCTATAACTAAATTAGTTGGCCTAAGTATAACCTTACAGAAAACTACTTATCATAACTTATAATAACTATTTAACACACAAAAGTTATTAGTTCATAAAAAAATTGACATTTCTTTTTATTTCGGCATTATTTTGGTAAAATTTTTACTTTGCAAAAACTTTTTTTAGCACTAAACAATTAAAACAAAATATTCTGTGCACTCAATTTCTATATAAAGCATGGAAAAAAATTTTTGAAGAAATAATTATATCCAATTTCTATTTTCAACTGTTTTTTAATTTTTTATTATTACTACCCATATTCCCCACAGACGCCATATTATATGGAGTCAACAATTTTTGTTAGGTAATTTGTAAAAAAATTCGGAAATTTTTTTATTTATTTAAAAAGAGGTATAGTTCAAGAAAATATAGTTAGAACATTTTTATTGATAGTTTTTGAATGAGTGAGCTGGACAGAGTTAAAAACATACAGTTGTAGTACGTGTCAATAGACCTCACCCATTGATTAATTAATACCTCCACTTCTCTAAATTTCAAAAGAAATACCCTCTATGTAATGAAGAGTAAATAAGTAAATATTATAATATTTGTCATGTTCAAGTCTGATTGAAAAAAATAAGGTACAATTTTAAACGCTGATTTTGAAAATCCACTGCCAATGACAGATAATAATTAAAATGAATATTTCAACAGACAATAAATCTGACTTTACTAAAAGGATAGACAATGTTACAATATAAAATAAATATTCTTCTAATCCTTTAATCACAATTTTAAAGTACATATTCATATATGTTGTCAGAAAGTTCTAAAAACGGCATTTTAGCTGTTGCTAATATGTATTTCAGAATTTATGTTACTTATCACATGATTTTCTAGACGAGTTGTGTTTAGTATTCAAACACACTTCAATAACCAATTAAATATCTATCAATTATTATAATAGTGGCGACAAGGATAAAAGGAATCAATAGTCATGTTAACTTAAAACATGAACAATTCCATAGTTTTTCTAAAAACATTTTGCCTATAAAATCATATAAGTAACATACCTTTTATTACATTTTCATTCAGTGATCATCAACAGAAAAACTGTAATGATAATAGAGAGCTGTTTGCAATGTTCAGTCTTCCATTGTTGCTATAACTGCAGCCAATTTACAACTCAATGATTTGGATTTGAACATGTTATTAAAGCCAACCGAGTGTCACATATATGACTGAGTGAGCACCATAATATATCACCCATCATCAATCGGCCAATCAGAAAGATTTGTACACACAGCAGAGCATATTTTAAGGAATTTGCACTAGGCGGCACTAAGCCGACCTACTATATATAGTGGGATCAAGAAGTTCTCCCCCAACTACGACTTTTGAATGGGTAAAAATAATCGAACATCCTTTGGGGAAAGTTTATACGATCACTTGAAGTACTCTCTGTAATGGTGGTACTTTAACCCTCCTACCGAAATAAGGGATTTGAAGGGCAACTCAAAATTTTTAACTGCACAAACCAATTTTGTTTTTGTACAACCCCTACTTTTGTGACAATTCAATTTAAATAGTTTAGTGAGGTGAAAAAAACTAAATAAATAAAGTGGCAATCGGTTGACTCTTACAGAAATGGCCGGCTAAAACAGATTTATAATTTTAACATGTTATTTTGTAATTCTGTAAATGAAAAGTGTTTTGCAAAAATCTATAAGACAAAAGTGCTTCAGACAGTAGGAAAATTTAGGAAATCATTTAAATGGATTAGTTAGATTTGTTTTTAATATTCAATCAGTAAGTTATTTGCACATTACTGTATGGAAGCCTGTTACAAATTTAAAGTCCTTCATCTCTTGTCCTCTTAAAAATATGTAAATTAAGATAAGTATGCACGGACTGAGATTGGCTTAAAAAGAAGCCAACACTATAAATTGTTTCATTTTAATAATGAAAAGTCCATAAATATTTCACATTTAATTGCTTTACAACTGAATAAATCAAGAACAAACAACAACAAAAATACCAATTAAGAAATAAGAAGTAGTAACAAAATATTTCACTAATTCACATCAAAAGTGCAAAGTTAAAAAATAGAGTCTTTTGAGAAAAAAGAAAAAACACAAAACCACAATGCATTTTTACTTTTTGGCACCCAGCACCATTACCAATACCTGTCATTAGGATGCACTAGTGTCAAGAAATTGATTAATGAAATGGAAAATGAAGTCAAGATCCTAATGCAACTGGAATAAGACCATCTATGCTCGGAAACAGGATCAGAAGACACTTAGAATTAATACGGCCACAAGGTAATAGAGAGTTAATTAACATAAATAATGGAATTCTTACAACATTTAAAGTCGGTGACAGAGTTAAAGCTCGTAATTACAGTTCTTTAAATTACAGGTGGAGTTTTGTAACAGACTCCATTACAAAATTATAGTGGATAGTGGAACTATTTCGGGCAGACATTCAAACTATATTTCGAAGTGTCAACTACCATCAACTTAAGAATTCAAAACAAGGAGAGCTGATATGTAAATGTTATACCTTATATCCATGTGGTCACAACCAGGTTGTGGTTACTTACCATTCCCTTCCTCAGTTCTTCCTCCTTATCTGCGCGTATTACAGTCCACACGGAATCTCATCAACTATACTTATCACAAGACTTTTTAGACCAGATTTGATTATAAAAACATTGTTAATGATTTATACTAGTTGATAAAATAAAGAATTATCGTTCCCAAAAACCTACTTTAAACGTTATTTATAAAATATTACAGCTGCCTTCTACATAACACAGTTGAATTACTCATTTGTGTACTATCGTGGCTCTTGGCAATAATAAATATCCGCCTATATAGCTGAATTACATCCTTGAGGCAGATTTGTTAAAAATGCTACTACAGTTTGTTACAGATGGAGTTGAAACCTTCAACACAGTTGTGTAGGTTCTAGGCTAGTCTATTTACTGGCAATTATTTGCGGTCGCGAAATGTTTTTAACAGATTGATTGTCCACCACCCAATTTATTCCTGCAAGTTAAATCTAGTTATAGTTGGAATGGACCAGATAGACCCACTGAGGTGAAACTCTGTTTGCATTGCTTATTTTTTTATTACTCCTGTAAGCGAAGTCAAGTTTACTCAGACTACAGCAGGAAGGGACCAGCGGGACCCACTAAGGTCTACTAAGTCTGTTTGCATTGATTATCTTTTGATTACTCCCACAAGCCAAATCATGTCTACACAGACTACGGCAGGACTGGACCAGCTAGACCCACTAAGGTCTAAGTCTGTTTACATTGCCTATCTTTT
>JAGFPH010000043.1:886270-900822 GCA_018207615.1 Philaenus spumarius
ACTCCCGCAAGCCAAATCATGTCTACTCAGACTACGGCAGGACTGGATCAGCTAGACCCACTAAGGTCTAAGTCTGTTTGCATTGCTTATTTTTTGCTTACTCCCGCCAGTCACCGTTGGGGATATAAGCAGCCTGAGATCACAGCGCTCAGGGCGCATTCGACATCGAGTCTTTCTCGTGAAAGGGTTGAAGGTTTCCTAGCGGTCTTTACATTTGGACTTTGGGCATGAGTATTATATACTAAGAGATTCCTAGTTTGTCATAAGGGAATAGCTATAAATTAAGATATACATATAGATAAGCTTTTACAGTTCAAGTAGAATACTTACTCTTATTATAACATTAGGATGCTATCTTAGAATCAGTCATATTCGATAGTTATAAATAATAAACAAACTGTTGGCTTATTGGTAAATAGTGTATTGGTACAGCTACCTCATTAGTTGCTGGAGCATATATTCAGCAACCTCGTTCCTGGCTGGAGAATATTCAGTCACCCGTTTCTTGCTGGAGACTATTCGGCAACCTTGTTCCTTGTATACAAGCAAGTACAAAGTTAGAAATTACACGCTCATGTTGTAAAATCATGGCCCCAACTGACTTTAATTTTAATTTTTTTTTATTTTTTATATAAACCCAACCGTTTTTGTGCAAATTGGACTTGATTTTTAGATTTTGAAAGGCTCTGTTGCATTTTAAATAATAAATATAAATTTTATGGCTGCATATTTTTTGTTAAATGTTCTATTATTAAAATTTATAAATATTTACACAAGATTAACATATATTTATAAATAAAACAACTAATAATTGTTAAATGTTCTGTTCGCTAACTAAAATATGCCCATCACTCTTGTGTACCCATCTCTTTTAAATGGATCTTTTTTTGAGCCGCTTTTTTTTCTTCTTCTTTTTGCCTATTATATAGGCGGGCTTGGACGTACCATGTAGCCCTTAAAAATTTCACTAAGACTTTCTGTTCTAGTCGTAATGCGCATTTTTATCATATGACTTGAAATTACTCTGCTATTTATTCTTTTTTTTCCCTTCTATTATTACAGTATATCTGTTCTGTTAGTAGAGGTAAAACAAAAATGTAGTGTACCTTTCTATTAATTTACCTAATCTGTTTCTGTAAGTGTTGTTAGTGAATTTTTAAGAAAAAACTAGGATTTTAGGATTTTTCTTATAAGGTGGAGGTTTTTCTTCTCATCAGAGGTCCATCTGATATACCTAACCCGAAAAGGATATGGATCATGGACGATATAAGCTCCTTGAACCTGGTTTAAACATATATGTTTGGTGTAGCATAAAATTTGATTTGTTAAATTAAAAATTTGGCTGTTTTAATCTTATCAATTAATTCTAAAATTATACCTGAATTACCTTGTTTAAGGATATCTTTCAATGTAAAAGGTGGTTTCCAATTTTCTTCCCTCAGTTTATTATATAAATTTAGTCTAGTCATTTCATGGTTAGGGCAATCGAAAATTATATGTTGTAGTGTTTCAATTTCGTTTTTGGTGCACTTAAGACATTTAGGAGTGAAATGTTTCTTTATTTTGTAAAGAGTATTATTTGTGTTTGCATGACCAAATCTTAATCTACATATTTGTATTATATCCGATCTTTTTAACTTCATGTTTTTGAACCAAGTGGTTTTGTTACAATCAATATTTATATATTTATACCATGAAGCTTTCTGAGTCTCCTTAAATGTATTATTAAAGTGTTCATTATATGTTTTTTTGAGATAGGAAGTGTAGTCAAAGGAACTGGAATTAATTTAATGGAATTGTGTAGTCCTCACGTATACTATCATTATTTAATGTTGCCTCCCGGGAAACTTGTCTACATATTCATTGCTTTTAGGCCAATATGACCCGGAACCCATTGGATAATTATGCTTATAGAATTATGTTTTATCTCTGATAGTATACTGCCGGTTAATTCGTTGTAGTCCCCATACGCCCCTAATCCTTGTATTTCTAGTATGGCAGCTTGTGAGTCTGAGCATAATATAATAAAATTAGTATATTGTAGGTTATTAGTTAACTGAATAGTTTTGTAGATGGCATACATCTCAGCAGTATAACTTGATGTTATAGGGCTGAGTTTATACTTTTTTTCTATGTTCAAAGACAGGATATATATGGCTGCTCCTACTCCAGATATGCTCTTCGAACCATCTGTGTATATTTGTAAATATTCTTTATAGGTTATGTTTATTGTACTTTAAAATGTTTGTTGTAATTCTATTATCCCTGCTGATTTTTTTGTTAATTTCCTTGTGATTTATATTAGTATTGCATATAAGATTTATATTTGATAATAATATATGGGTTTATTGGGTTGGAAGTACTGATTGTAAAAGAGTGAGATGCCTTTTTTTTTGTGCCCTGCAAAAAAGTTAAGATTTTGTGTGATTAATGAGCAAAATAGTAAAAAAATCAAGCGAATTAAGTGTTTTTTTAGTTATTTTATAAGAAGCCTTAATTAAATACAGTTTAAGTTTGTTTAGTAAGATAAAACTGGTTTCAAGTGGCCTGCATGATGGTTGCCAGATAAAGGTACCAACTGTGTAGCCTGAATAATAAACAATCTTATTTGTGTAAGATATATTGATTTATTCAATAATAGTAAATCTTGTTCAGTGCATGCATTTAACAGGGAAAATATTTAAAGTAGTATATGGATAAATCAATTACGGATTATTTTCCTCATAAATCGCAAAAGCGTCAAAGGTCTAACAATTCGCCTGAATCTGATAGTGTATACGTAGACAAAAAATCAAAGATGGCCACAAAGGTAGGAGATATGTCTCACAGCGAAATGATGAGTGCATTAGGCGTGCTATTGGACCAAAAATTGGCTAATTTAGCAATTAAGGAGGAGGTGCAATTATTGTTAACTGAAATAAATACATTGAAATAAAAAAATAAAGTGTTGCGAAAAGAAATTGAACATTTACAGGACAGTGAGAAATCGATTGCCGAGCGGTTATACGATCTTGAAGGTCGCTCTATGCGTAATAATTTAATTTTTAAGGGTTTATCATATTAAAAAGGCGATGATTGTTGTGAAACTATTAAACAATTTTGTATTAATGTTTTAAAGTTGAGGGAAAACGTTTGGGTGAATAGAGCGCATCCCTTAGGTTCCGGCAATTACAACGCGCCAATTATAGCACATATACCGGATGATAGAGATGCAAACTATATAACGAGTAATGCAAAACAATTAAAAGGAACGGGGTTCGTTGTACATAGAGACTATACACAAGATGTTCGGGAAAAAAGGACAAAGTTAATTGCTCTTAGGCAAGAAATTGAACGAGAAGCTGGAAAGAGGCGAATGCCACAAGCTATAATAATATTTGACAAACTGTTAGTGGAAGGGTGTAGTTTCACATGGACGAACGGGGAAGTTATGGCGGGAAAGACAGAAGGAGTATTGAAGTTGAAAGAACTGTTGAATGTAGATTTATTAAGTTTTGTGAATGGTTTGGGGCTGGAAAAAGATATTGTGGGATCTGGTAAGGAAAGTACAGGACCATTGTATATGAAATGAGGACACAACAGACACCCATGTAACAGTTCCAGTTTAGTGTTGTAGCTAAGGGGAGGTGGTTTTAGTGGATGCAAGCTCCACACTTCTGGGGATACCGTTCCCTTGTGTTTGGCAGGCAAATGCTTTCCACCTTCGCTTCGGAAATAAAAAAAAAAAGACACCCATGTAAGAATACCCTATGTACTTAGCAGGATAGTAGCACAGCACAGGTACAAGTGATTGCATAAAAATAGTGGCATATAATATAAATGTGGTCTTAAATCTAAGGTCAGAGATTTTAATTTCATTAAATATTTAGAAAATTATGACATAATAATATTATTAGAAACATTTATTACAAATGATGAAATTGACCTAATAGAGAAATACCTATTTAATTTTAATTTTGAAAGTAGTTTTGCAGTCAAACTAACTGGGCCGCCTATAAGGAGGTGTCGACAACAGCAAAAAAGAAAGCTAATGAGTCAAAACAATCGCGGTCTGATAGGGATTGTGCTGTAAACAGAAATCGGGTTTTCAAACTTCTAAATTTATTTAGAAGTAATAATAATAGTTATACTAAAGTATTGTATATTAGTGTAAGGAATGAGTATAAGAATTTATGTAAGCGAAAAACATATAATGAAGAGATTGCTTTTAATTTTATGTTGGTAAAAGACACAAAGGGGTTGTGGGAGGCAATAAACAATTTTAGAAAATAAACTAAATTAGTAGTTCGATCACGGTCGAGGATTGGGTAAATCACTTTAAAGCACTGCTAGACCCCCTCTCATATAGGCTCCTGATGTAGTTTGGGTAGAACCTTTTGTTACAGATGATCGACTTGATTCAGACTTTACCTTGATTGAACTACAAAGAGTTTTAAAAAAGGCCAAAGACAATAAAGCTCTCGGATACGACCGGGTCCCATATGAATTTTTCAAAAACGGCTCAGACATTTTTTTTAATCACCTACTAAAAATGTTTAATAAAATATTTAAAACTGGCAACATACCCGAATCATTTCAAAAATCCATAATTTATCCATTATTGAAAAAAGGAGATATTAACAACGTAAACAACTATTGTGGAATTTCATTTATAGATGCGGTGGCAAAACTATTTATTGGATTAGTTTTGGGTCATGTTGAAGGGTGGATGGAAGAGGAAAAGAAACTAGGCGAGTGCCAGACAGGGTTCCGTAAGGGCTATTCTACAACGGACAATGTACTTTCTTTGATGAGTATGGTTTATTTCAAAACAGAAAACAAGAAAGGAAAACTATATTCTTTTTTTGTAGATTCTTTATCCGCATTTGACACTATTAATAGAGAAGCATTATTTTACAAGTTATCCACTTATGGTTTTTCCTACAAAATATTAAAAGTTATTAAAAATCTGTATAATGGTACTGCATCGGGGGTTTGGTGTGGTAACGGAGTGTCTGAAACATTTGTAACTCAAAAGGGTTTAAGGCAGGGATGTTTACTTAGTCCGGTATTGTTTTCAATTTTTATAAATGACATTGATGACATTTTGGGAGGTGGCTGTGTTTTTGGGGAACGTCGTGTGACAGCTTTGCTGTATGCCGACGACATTGCATGTGTTAGTGGCTCCTACATCGGTAACTTCACAACAAATGATTAATAATTTGTAAGTGTATTGCGAAACGTGGAACCTAAACGTTAATTTAAATAAGTTGAAAATAATGGTTTTCAGAAAAGGAGGTAGGTTGGGGGCAAATGATAAGTGGTTTAATAAAGTATGTGAAATTGAATGTGTCAATAATTATAAGTATTTAGGAGTAACCTTGACTCCAACACTCTCTTTACAGAACCAACTCTCCCAAAAATTGACAGCTGCTAAAGCGACAATTTGCGGAACGTGGAGTACCTTAATGACGAACAAACATATTCCTTTGAAAACGAAATTGTCGTGCTTTAAAGCGGTACAAAGATCAATAATTTGTTACGCAGCTCAAGTATGGGGCTATAGACAATATGAGCGAGCAGCTTTTAAAATTCTCTGTCAAACGTCTTTTTCAGTTACCCGAAAATACACCCAATTATGTTTTGTATTTGGAGTTCAATTTGGATAGGTTGTTTTGTTTCACTTTGAACCTGCATATAAAGTATATTTTAAAAGTATTAAAGTTGCCTTGCGATAGGCTGACTAATGTTTTTGCTAGGGAAATAATTAACGCCAATTTGTTTTGGTATAAAGAATGGAACATAATGGTGAATACATATTCTGTATCTTTTACCGAGGGACTCAATGGAGCAAAAGAATGGAAAAGTCAAATGTTTGCATTAGCAGAAGTGATAAGGCTCCGAAATAAACAAGAAAATCTTCATGCTCGTTCCGATTTTACGTTTCGTACCATTTATAAATCTTTGAATTTGAGTAACAACTCGTACCTAGATAAGGATGTTTGGATAGTGCGAAATGTAATTAAATGTAGAGCAGAGCTGCTGTATTTGAACTGCAGGCTTTGGGTCAAACCTTTGTCCAATCTTGGGAACAATTAGGAAACAGTATTTTGGGAAATTAGAGTTGAATTGGGAGAAATTACTTGTACAGCTTAATGGGTAAAATTGGAAATATCTTGCTTGGTACGTTCAACAGGCTTGGCAATACAAATGGGAATTAGTCCACGAATTTTATTATTAATGTTGTAAATTTGTATTTGTTTTCATGTCTTTGCTCCCCCTCAATCATTTGTTAATATTTGTGTTGTTGTTGGTAATCTTTGCCTAGTTTTCATATGTAATTCATTTTTAGTTGTCGTCTTAGTATATAGTATTTTCTGAGTGTGTGTGTGTCTGTCTGTGTGTGAGAGTGTGCGTGAGTATGTATGTAATCATGTAGGGCAGAGGTCTCCAAACTACGGCCCGCGAAAGGATTTGGTCCGGCCCGCAGACGCCAATAAAAAAAAGGTTTTGTTTTAGATATTGAGAGTGTGCAATGCTGTTAAAAGTGCAGGTGGGGAAAAAACAATGATGTTACACTGCATTGTTCACCAACAAGCACTGTGTGGGAAACCCCTTGGCGTATCAGAAATAATGGAAGTAGTGGTAAAAACTGTAAATTACATCATATCACATTCTCTTAAACACAGACAGTTTGAGAACTTTTTGTCAGAAATAGAAAGCCAATACCCAGACATCCCATATCATTGTGAGGTGCGTTGGCTAAGCAGAGGAAAGGTGCTTTTGAGGTTTTTTGAGCTACGTCAAGAAATTGACATTTTTATGATTGATCAGGGCAAGCCAGTAGAAGAGCTTTCGAGTGATCAGTGGCTATGGAAACTTGCATTTCTTGTTTATATTACCACACATCTTAATATTTTAAATTTGAAACTTCAAGGCAAGAGTTCGTTTGTAAATGATTTGTTTTAACACGTGAAATCTTTCAGATTGAAACTAGTACTTTTTGAAAAACAAGTAGGAAAAACAGTTTTGGACCATTTTAAAACTTGCAAAAAATTTGCTAGTGAAACAAGTGTGCCGTGTCCATCTCAATATGCAGCACAATCTATTTCAAAATTACGTGAGGAGTTTGAAACTCGCTTTTCAGACTTTGATGAAGCAACTACATCAGAAAAGAGCAACCTATTCCAAAATCTATTTAAATATAAAGTTGAAGATGCTCCTACAGAACTTCAGCTCGAGTTGTTTGATCTTATGGCAAATTAAAACTTAAAAGAATACTTCTCCGAGTGTTACAAAAATAAAGATCTTAGTCATTTTTACAGGTACGTAACTAAGAAACTAAGTTGTAATAATTCTTTTTTTTTTAATACCTAAATTTAATTTAGGTTTTTATTCCAGGTCGTTAAGTGATGATTTCAAATCAATGAAGAGTTTTGCGAGAGAAATGATAACTATATTTGGTACCACATATATTTGTGAGCAAACCATTTCGAAGATGACACATGTGAAATCAAAATACAGGTCAATGTTGTCGGATAAGCACCTAAAAGCTATGCTCACTTTTGGAACTACAAATTTCAATCCAAAATGGACAGACATTGTGAATAAAAACAGCTGCACACATCTCACTAAAAACGAAGACAGGTTTTTATTTTCAAAAATGTTTGTGTTACATATTTTAAGTTTAAATAAAAAAGTATGATTCTCCTGAGTGTTTTGTCTTTTAACCTTTGTATTTAAAATGCTTATTACTTTTTATCTAACTTTAACCAATAAAAATAAATTATGTTGGTATAAAGAAGAGGTAAAAACATATATAAGTTAGATTTAGAAACACTTAAAACTTATCTTTAAAAATTAATTTATTTGTAAAAATAGACTGGAAATGCTTAAAAACACTGTTTCCAAGTGTCAAATTTTCCACCCTGGGGGACAAGTCACCCAGACCCTGTTGTGTTGGCCCGCCATACCACCTCGAAATTTCAATACGGCCGTTGGGTAAAATAGTTTGGAGACCCCTGATGTAGGGTATGGGTGTCAGTCAGGCTTAAGATAATTATTTCTTGTTGTTTTGTTAGCGTTATGCATGTAACACAGAGCTAAAGGTGTTAAAGTAAGAAGGTTTAATAGTCTTCCAACAGACAGATGGTAAAAACTATTGTCTAAATATGCTTGCAAAAATTTGTGGATTTGTCCCTTTTGTACTACAAGCAAGAGATTTCAGTATATTTAAGTCTTTGTGACATTTTAAACTTCTCTATGTTTGCTGAAATTAATCTTATTACCGGTATCATAATTATTCCCAATAGTTTATGTGATATTATTGAGGGTATGACCACCCCTCCCAAGCTAAAGTACCTGATTGATATTTTGTATTCTTTTCCTATACCTTTCTGCACTTTAGTAAACATTTAACTGTTATTTACACCGATTAAGGAAACAAAAGTAAGGTACACAGAGAGGCAACATAGATCTATATTTTTTTAATTACGATTGTACCACTTAAGCCAAACACAACAAAGGGTGGTTGACCCTCATTTCTTCTCCTCTCATCAATACACATTCCTAAATGAAGATAGTTTGTACTGTAGAATAGGATCGTTAATGCCTTTGATCGATGCATATTTTTATTGTATACGTATTTCCTGGATCTGAATTCGTATTATATTAAAAAACAAGGATTTTTAAAATTTATTGATTACTGGTATTAAGTTTGTTTGATTTGATATTCTATACATTGGAAGAATCATGCATCTCGAACCTCTACATACACATGAAAAATGAAATATTCCATAACGACTAAAAACTAAAAGAACTTCTGATATGGTAGCTAGTATAGTATACAGCTAGTTCATTGAAGACTTTTTGACTATAATCCTAAAAAAAAAAAAAAAAAAGGAGCAAACAAAGAAGTGTTACAATAATTCTATAAAAATAACTTAAATTGAATTACAGTTTAAAAATAAATGTTTACATATATTGTTTTGTATAAAAGTCAGGATATCAAGAATACCTACTTCAGTTATATTAGTATAATAATATATTTTTTAGTAAACGGATCCATGTCCCTATCCTTTCATTTTTATAATGAACCCCGGTTTAGTCAATAGTTGCAAAGATGATTATGAGAGATCAGAGAGAATATCTATCGGAAAGGGAACGTGGGAGTTGAGCCAGAGACATTACAATCCGATTGGCACATTGGTTCATGGCACCACTCACTGCTTGACGTTGTCGGTGCCTAGCGGAGTGCTTAAGTTGTGAGACAATTTAATTAGGTGTCTGTCTAGTTCGAACGAGTAGAAACCTCTCGGTCCGATTATTTAGAGAAAATGTACTAAATTATTTCAACTCATCCACTTCTCTTAGGTCTAAATCGATCGCACAAACTTTGTCTAACAGAAACATAATTTATAAGTGATGGCTTTTTTTAGAGCTACAATAATTCGGTGCTCTGTGTCGCGAAAATTTGGAATGAATATATTATATAACTTTCACCGAACAAAATCAAGATTAGAACTTCTTCCAATAACACATTTACACCAAATTGCGTTAAAGTCAACTGTAGCGGGAGCTTTAGAAAATGCCGCAGAGAAAGAAAACTCCTACGGCTCCCAGAAGGATCCTTTAGATACAGGATTTGACGACGCAAAAGCAGCTTTCAAAAGCAAAACGACATGGGAAGTGTTTCGGGCATATCTAGTGTATACTTTGTGTTCGTCAAATTATTTAGTAGAACACAATATGCAGGTAAGAGAAGCTATGACAATATCACTAGGCTTAATTTTCTGCTAGACCTAGTATTAGGCTAGGCTAGTTTTTTATATAGAATTAATAGATTTTTGAGGCTAGCTGTGTCCTAGTCTAAAGTAGACCTTGAAACCGACTTTAGGAATTTTATTGGTTAGGCCTAGGCTACTTAAACAATTAATTAGGGTATGATGTAGAGATACACAGGATAAGAATATAAGCCTAAGAGTTGAGCAAAAATTAGCACAACCTTCGACTGTCGTAATTGACTGCCAACTTTCACTTAAAATCAAAAATAATCTTTATAGGTTTTTATTGTATGTTGTAGCTTAATATTTATAATGTGTTTTTGTCTCAATCTTAGTAGCCTATTAGGAGCTGATGATCAGTGTTTGGCATGAAGGACAGGTTAGATAGGCCTAGTTTGTTTTTATATGCATATTACAAATGTCGTACTAGGTCTAAGTTAGTTAATCTATGGCGACGTTTGAGTTACCTATTTTTTATATAGGCCTATTCTGAAATTTTGTTGGAAAATATTGGACAAATTTAGAATAGGCCTACCACTAGGCTAGGCGTACTTCTATCGCAGGCAATGAAATTTTAGAATAGCCTACAACAATTTTTATCTGGGTTGTAACATAAAAAACAAGCAAAATTAACTAATCGCCTCCAGTCAGAGTATGTTTCCAGTTTGTTAACGTATAGGCCTAGGCCTATAAATTGGTAGCACTTGTTACTTTCGTTTCATGAAAAAAGGTTTTTGGTTGATGCTATTTCAATAGGTAGAGGTAGGCGTAGGTTATTCTAAAGGTTTGCCTATTATTAATGAATTTACGAGAGAAACAAAACTTACAGCTTAAGTTTATAACATGCTTCCTTGCTGATAACTTTGTAGATGACACAACCTTTTTTATTAGGAAAGAGTAGAAAAAAAAGAGTTGTGTTTTTCCTAAAAAGAATCTGTATGCTAGGTTTAATGACGCAAATTTACTATTTGACCATACGCCATATTCCGACAGCAGTGCCAACGTATACGCAAGAAATGTTCTAATACGTAATGGAAATGTTCAATTCAATTTCTAAACGTCTGAAATAAATGAAAACCCAAAATGTATTGTAATTAGGCGAATTATAAATAGAAAATAAAACACTTTAAACTTTTAAAAACTCTATTTACAAGTTATAGAGAAATTATTAGAAATACAGTAGAGCGTCGAAAATCCGAACTAATTGGGACCGAGGGGGGTTCGGATTATCAATTTGTTCGGATTTTTGAAAATAACCAAGAAAATGCCATTTAGGCTAAAATATAAGCCCTTTAATCGATTAAAGTGTTTAAACAGTAGGCTTAAACAAGCAGTAATGTAATTACAATACAGTATGTAAGACTACTTACATATTATGATTTAGAAGAACCTGCACGTAGCCTACAGTTGGCTAACATGATTACACTTGTAACTCTCAATTACTGTACAGTACATACCTAATTATAAAAGTTGACTTGTACATTATTTGTACAAACGAAAAATTCAAAAAATACTGTAGGGCCTATAGTACACTAGGGCCTACTGTATGTACGACACACTGTTATAATGATTACACAAAGAGAAATGAATGAACTTTCTGTATGAAAAAAAGGGACTTTACACAAAGAAAATTGAAAAACTTTTCTGTACTAAAAAACTATAACAGCTAACTAACAATAGACAAGCCAATGTCATTGCCCTGCCCCGCCTCGGTTAACCCTCAGACAAACACGCTGTTTGTTTATTGCTAGCGCTAAAGCAGCTTATTAGCGTGACACAGGCCTACTGACAGCCAGTCTTATGAGGGCGTGTGAGACAGGTATTTTAAGAAGTATTTAAAAAGAAATAATAATGTCAAACAACGATGAAGATTTTTAACGACGGATTTGGAATTTGCGAAAACAAATTTTTTGTAGGGCTGCCTCGGAATGCGTTTGGATTTTTGACGTTTCGGATTATCGACACTCTACTGTAAGCCGATCTTAAACATAAGACATCGAATTGTGAATGCGAAAGTAAATAAACATGAGAGCCGGTTTCCGCTATACCCACGGCATGTTTCTAATAACATTTTAAAAAACATTGTTATCAATTCCAATTTGTAAACACACAAAACTATCAAACACAAATTACGATTTTTTTAGATAACTGTGCAGTTAATTACAACCTTATGTATATAGGCTATATACTAGCTGGCCCGATCTGGCTTTGCACGGAGAGACAAATCAAAGTTAAATATGGGGATTTTTAGTAACTTTGACAACCTTAAACCCCCCCCCTAAAATTTTGAATTTTTTTAAAACCTTTCTTAGCAAGACCTAGGGCCCCAGAGGAACCTACATACTAAATTTCATTTCAATCCGTTCAGTGTTTTTTTTTTTAGTAACTTGGACAACCTCAAACCCCACCTAAAATTTCAAATTTTTTGAAAACCTTTCTTAGCGAGCACTTATGGCTCTAGAGGAAGCTACATACCAAATTTCGTTCCAATCCGTTCAGTAGTTTTGGAGAAATCGTGATTTAGTAACTTTGACCCCCCAAACCCCACCTAAGATCAGGGTGTCTAGCAACAGGGAAAATAGGGAAAACCTGGAAAAGTCAGGGAATTATACTTTTCTGGAAAAATCAGGGAAAAGTCAGGGAATTTTGGTTAAGGTCAGGGAAAATAGTTAAAAATAACTATTTAAAATCGTAGATTAATACAATTTTTAATTGAGAAAATAAACATTGAAGATAAGATGAACTTCTAAATTAATCAATAAGAAAACTATGTATTCTGATACGTAAAAACAATTATCGGTAAGTTACGGGAGTGATTGTGGCAGCTTTTTCCAATGCACTTGCCGTGATATGACTTTGAAACCTTTCTCTAACGTTCTATTTCTAAAAATGTTAGTTTTATTATTAAATGTTTTCGAATTTGGGTATCTTCGTATCAATTAATTAAAGCTGGATTACAAAAACCGATTACCGTAGTTATTTCTTTTGTTATGTAATAATATATAATTTGAGTAATTCAATATTTATAGTCATAAATGCGTAATTTGCAAAGCTGCTGGTGGTTGGTACATTAACATAGATAGTATTAAATATTGAACTGTTGTAATATTACCGTATTTAATTAATTCCCTAAAAATTTATTTGCTCGCCAATATAAGTTTATTGATTTACTAAAATTAAATTAGCATGGTTTTGTTTGTGCTTTTCCTAAAATTGGCCAGGGAAAAAGTTATTTAGTCAGGGAAATGTCAGGGAATTTCAAAAGGTCATATCACTAGACACCCTGAAGATTTCAAATTTTTTGAAACCCTTTCTTAGTGAGCACCTATGAGCCTAGCACCTAGTGAGCCCTAGAGGAAGCTACATACTAAATTTCATTCTAATCCGTTCAGTAGTTTTTGAGATTTCGTGATGAGTCAGTGAGTGAGTGGTATATATAATATAAATAGCCTGACATTCTAATTTACAGTATTACATTTCAGGTTTATAAACATACAAAAGTAGCTATCACAAATTAATTTCTTTTTTTTTGTAAAACAATTACAACTTTACGACATATAAAACAAAATAGCCATGAATTATTCTAACTTAAAGACTCTAGTCACAGTATATTTCTACGCATGACGTCACAACTTATTTTGTTCTGTATCGCGAACACAAAACTACAATTACATGTATATACATTCATAAATATAATATATTATCTAGAGAGTTCATGACCCTGGAAATAACATATGATAGCTTGAAACATATAATTGCAGTTCATAAACACATTAAACAACAAACAATACAATATTTATAAGCTTTGCGTACACAAAATAATAACTTCAAACATTTTTTATATTTATTTCTATATTTACAGTTAATCTTCGTCATCTGTAAACATATCAGCCTAGGGTCAAATAGTAAATTTACGCTGGTTAAGTTTTGGGAAGGTTACACAAACTAAGAGAGGCCAGTTATAGGTAGGCTTAGTAATATATTAATAGAATAATAAATGTATTTGTTTTTTAATGATGCCCACTTCAATTGTAATGGTAGAAGGTAGATCAAAGTAGGAAGTCAAAATGATTACCGTATTTAAAATTAATTGTGAACTTTCAGTATGCCACTCCTTGTTGAAATCCGCAAAATAAGTATATATATATATAATACATCGTTATATTGTTTATCTTAACGAACTTGGTAATTGTTTACTATTAGGCCTACTTTGTCAGAAAGCAAATTTTCCCATATTGAGATAGGTTATATATTCTAGCAATGAATTACTGGGTAAAAATGTAGTTTACCTTGTCAAACGATTTCTAAGGGAATTTGATATAACATGAAAGAACACATCTAACTGATTGTAGAAACAACAAAAATTTTCCCGGGAAATAATATTTGTAGGAGTTATGAAAGAAATAAAACTTGAAATTGTATAGGTTAAGTTTCGACTTTTCCGCGATATTTGACGTAATTATAACAAAATAAATCACTTCACATACTCCAAACATGTAAGAATTAAATAAACTAAACAATATGAACCCCAAAAGTATCCACGAAGCAAGAAAATATGAAAATAATGTAACAAACATAATTACGTAAACAAATGCATCAAACAATAGAAAGTACCGTTTAACTTCGTATTTAAAATGGAAATTAATCAACGTTGCCAAATCGAACAATAGGTTATTGTACTAATAATAATTAAGGTGTGTATAAATCAAGGTAACTAGATAGTAAAGGTTGCCTCATTTGAGAAATAATATTTCGTCGTATTATCACTTTATATAATTAGAATAAAAAAAA
>JAGFPH010000043.1:906882-918858 GCA_018207615.1 Philaenus spumarius
CCTAAAATTTCGAATTTTTTCAAACCCTTTCTTAGTGAGCACCTATGACCCTAGAGGAAGCTACATACCAAATTTCATTCCAATCCGATCAATTTTGACAACTCTACTTGTAATGAATATTTCACCCACTAAAAACTACCCAATCGCAATAAATCAAAAGCCGTTGGAAAGGAAATGATCTAAACTTTAATTTTTGCATTTACAAGTTTTTTCTAAACCGTATATTTACATACGTAATCATCGTTGCAGTTTTTTAGTTTTCTAAAAGCCAATGTCGCGCGAATTTTAATGCACCAAAACTACCTTTAATTCCAGTTTCTATGTCTTTCAATACAGCCCGCCCGGTATTTTTCTGAGTTATATCTGTATACTGAAGGATTCATCACACTTTTACCTATCTGAAACTGCCATCCAATCCAAAATCGGACAAATAGTTCCAAAGATATGGAATTGTCTGTAAACCTTTGCAAGTGAGCAGATTTCAACCAATAAAACAACACATTTTGCGTTCTAGATATCTTTTATAATTCGAATTATTTCAATAGACTTTTTGATATCTATTTATAGAACAAAGTTCAATCTTTCATTTGGTGTAAAGCAAACTATAATTGACTTTTTAGATGTTATTCAAACAGCAGTTTGAAAGTTCATATTTTCACAGAATTCATACTTCCGCTTGAGTTTGCAAAACAAGGCTGTTTCCATTGTCTTCAACGGTCATATTTTGAATTTCCTTTGTCCGCACGAGGTTTCATTTGTTTCATCTTACTTTTGTAATTCAATTGATTCTAAGTAAAACACTTTTATGATGAGGTAATATACAAGTATACAGTTCAATTCTTTGATTTATTCTCTACACTTTGTTTTAATAATATTTCATTTTTGGGCAAAGCATATATTAGTAAATTACGTTTCAAATTAGGCGGTTTTGTTAGCAATCGTGTATTTGGAACACAAAAACTGGTGTTTTCAAAATAAGAAATTTGAAATCGATAAATGTTTTTATACAGTTCTATTTAGAACTAAATTACGAAACTTTTTTACATTTACGAAAAAAACTACAAAAAATGTTTACAACTTGTTATGTAGGCCTAAATTTGAACTTTTTCCTTTCGTTACTGAACATTTTTTGCTTCTTGAGCTAATAACTTTTACAATTTTACATCAATAATTTTTTTAATTACATATATGGATTTTTTTAACCTTTCTCTACAAAAAAGGTACAGAACACTTTTGGACTGGTATACAATCACTATATTTGGCGAATGTTTTAAAATATGCTTGCACACGCACCGAAATGACTTGGCGTTGCAAAACATTAACATGGACAGTTGTAGGGCTAAAGCCGCTACTTAATTTGTAATATATGTTTAAGATGTAGAAAAAGGTTTTAATTTTGATTTTTTTTTAATAATAACATTGTACATACAATATAATATGGCTTATTATTTTTGGATTTCCGATCTTTGGAGGCGTTTCGGATAACCCGGGTTTCGGTTGACCCGAGTTCGGATAACCGGGGTTTTACTGTATATACTCTTTAATTTAAAATACATTAAACTTGATGTGATTGTATATAGTTGTACCCTTGTACAAACAATTTAAATTTTTCAATTACATTTGTTTTTTTTTTAAATTTCATATTATTTATTTATTGGAAGTTTACTCAAAATTCAAACAGCTGTATCTCAGAAGCTATTCATGGTAAAAATCCCATTTTGGTCACATATTAAAGATACCTTTCTCTATTTTAAAGTTAGTCCTTATCAGTTTTGCTGAGAAACCCTTATTTCACAGCGAAAAAACAAAAATACTTTGTAAAAACTAAGATTTTGGAAAATGTAAATTTGCTCAAATTTTGAATGGCTGTAACTCAAAAAGTATTATCCTCAGGAAGATGATTTTAGTTTTAAATTGTGGAAAATTTACTGTTCTTTAAAAAAGGACTGGTTAATTTATTTTGTCAAACCAGTCCTTAATGCTCAAAATGTAAAAAAACTAGAACAAGGTCAAAAAATGTGGGATTTTCGGCGCCGGTGGATCGCGCGGAGCACGCCTGAGGTCGAAAACTTGGAATTTTAAATAGTGCCCCTATACATACAATATACCAAAAAATCAGAACTACCCGACCTTTTGCATCTGAGGATGTACAGATTGACTTGGCTAATAGGAGAATCGAGAATCAGTCAGAAGGCACACACACAACACGGAGATGAAAGTTTATTTCGGGTAGACATCGGCTCGGCTACGGCTGGCGAAAACTCACTCGACAAGGTCATTCTCCTCCCCTCCCTTCACGTCTAGCTAAGGGATGGGGTTCCCCTCACTCGCCTGAAGCGGAAAGAACTACTTTTGTTGTGACTCAATTTTGTGGAGGATTCTAGTTTAAACTGATACCGTAGCTGTGGAGCGCGCTGGCGTCGCCTACCAACTTGCCGTTAAGGGGAGCGTGGCCTTAAAGGTGAAAATCATTAGCGGTTATTACCGCCTGATAAGCCAGTGTATAAATTAATTCTAAATTAACCTATGGAAAGCCATTGACCAACAACGATTTAAATTTACAAATTGTATTTTAGTTAAATTACTCTATTCATTTGCTTTTGAAATTATTTGAATATTTCCATACTTTCCCCTCAACTCAAAACAGACCTTGTCTAGCATAATTATGGTATAGTATAGTAATTTTATAAAAAAAAGTACGTTATTCCATAATTTTTTTAAAACATCGATGTTTACTAACCGATACATCGTATTACATCGATGTACAAGTTGACATCCCTAGGCCTAATCAGGTTAAGACTCAAAATTTGCATCGGTTATCTCTATGTAATATTTTTCTTTTTTTCTCTTTAAATTATATAAAAAATGTGTGTGGGTATGTATGATTCAGTTTGCTATGATCAATACAATACAAATAGTTTTATTTTGCTTTTAAACATGTGTACAATGTAATTAGCAGTAGTCCATTTGTGTGTTAACTACAAGTTATCTAAAAATTTAACATTTAAATTCATTCACATCGGAATTGATATATTCCCCTACTGAGTAGTAGGTGCCTTGTTTAAAAAAAATCAGATATACACAGTTTAAATTTATTTTCTGTCAAAGATTGTACAGAAACTGGCAGCTTATTAGCTTATTAAATAGCTTAATTTGTTGAAAACTGTGACTTTTATGTGATTTTGAAAGCCTGTTAAGAGGGGTAACCAAATCCTGTTTATTTCTATACCGCTCATCCAGACCGTTTGACAGATCGGGACCAAATTCTAGAGGTTAAATATCATAAGAGGGAGCTTATGCCTAGTGGTTAAATAAATACCATATGAATTATTTCTATGATTAACTACGTTGAAGGAGTAAAAATGAGGTATCTACTCTTACATATATTTGTTTTTTATGCTATACATATAAAAGGTAAATCATGATTATTGGGGTTTAAGGGATGAAAATGTGTTATCATCCCCTAAAACAATAATTATTGTTATACTTTCCATATAGTTAGAGAGCTGAATTTGGTACATTTATTTTTTTAAATATACTTAGAAAAAGAAAACCACTCACATTTTACCACTTGCGGCTGAGAGGTAAAATATGGTAACCACCTCTATACAGTAAAAATAAGTTGTACTAACTTCCCATAAAGCTATAG
Source organism: Philaenus spumarius (assembly GCA_018207615.1). Classification (NCBI taxonomy): domain Eukaryota; kingdom Metazoa; phylum Arthropoda; class Insecta; order Hemiptera; family Aphrophoridae; genus Philaenus; species Philaenus spumarius. Next base: position 910,532 of record JAGFPH010000043.1, read on the forward strand.
AGTTAAAATTTGGTATATATAATATTCTTAAATAATATAGTACTGGAAAGAACAACCCCTTACATTTCGATTACTTGTGTCCAAGTGGTGAAATAAGGTAAATATCCCTATACAATAAATAATTCTTACACTTCCCATGAAGCTTGAGACCTGAAACTGGACTCTTATTATTCTTAAGCCTTATATATAGGGGAAAATAACCAATTGTATTTTGAATACTCTGTCTGTAGGGTAAAATGGGAGTAACTATCCCTACGAAGCAAATGTAGAATGTACGCAGAGATGTGACATTTTTAAACATTGGTGGACGGAAGAGGTCCAGAAGCACATTGAAATTTGTTTCTTAAGGTTGGCGTTTGTTCACGAGTTGTGAATGATGGAAATCATGATTTTAGTGCTTCCAAAACATTGATCGATTTGGACAAAACTCATTATGTGGAGGTTTTTTTCCCGGGGAACTCGGATCTGTATTGTTCTTCTAATTGCATATAACAGTAAGAGTTAATGTTTACCCAATATTTATTAATTACCTAACTTATTCTTATTTGCAAGACAAGCCGTGGGTAACCTACCTGTTAGTATATTTATAAAAAAAACTTGAAGCTATGTTGATTTTAAAATGCCAGTGGCAAAAGGGGATTAATCCTCCAACTGCTCATTAGAAAGTTCTGTGTTATTCAGTAGATTTTGCAAGGCTTGAAAAAATAAAATCGATATTTGACTGAAATTATGATGAATTTTATTTGTGTTTTGTATTGTTCTCTAGATTATTATATCATAAAAAATTAGGTAATTTTTTAAATTATCATATTTGTTGCAAAAATATTAAGTTTCAGAAAACTAAAACTATTACATACCAACCAATAGGTCCGAAAAAAAGTCTGAAGTTTTTATACAACTTTTATGATGAAATTTTATACCAAATCCAAAAATGTTGAGGTGTTCTTATATTTTACTTTTAAGAACTGAAAACTAATTCACAACTCTGCTGACAGCTGTCAACAAACGATGTCCATCTAAATGTCATACCTTTACTGTGGGGGCAGTCTATTTTTGATTTACTATATGAATAGACATAGTATAAAGTTTGAAACTTCAGCTTTTATGGTACTATAAGTTTCAAAGAGATTGGATTATATTTTCACTGCTTATAAATTGTTAAAAGTAGGCCTAGCCGATGTTTAATTAGTTGAAAATCATCAACACCAAAGCAAATACTGAAATTTGTCGATAATCACTTTTTCATAGGGGGGGGGGGGGGGGCACATTTTTGGCCCGTTCATATGTTAATCACATTATACAGTAAGACCTTGATTATCAGGCACTCGATAGTCCGGCAGACCCGATAGTTCGGCATCCATCATCTTGAAAATTGGCACTCATTAAAAATGGCAGTTATTGTAATTATTGAGTGATTTAGGTCCGGTCTACACTGTCTATTGGCTCTGCATCCGTCAAAAACAGTGTGTAAAAATCTACTGCTCAATAACCTTGTCCAAAACAAACATTTCAATCAACATTTCTCCAAAAAACCGAACCGATTCAAAACAAGTGCTCTAGTCGTCCTTTAAAAACGTTCCCGGTTAAAGGGACCGTTTAACACTTTCGTTGCTGACAGTATTTTGTTGAACGTTTTCCACTTAATGAAGATTATTTGAACAAATTGAAGTCTTTGGAAAAAGATACATTGAATTTTTTGTAAATAGTTGTTTGATTTAAAACAGCTTTGTACGGTTTGGAAGGTAAGGTGTTCGAAGAATTTGTGACAGGCTAGAGTAAAAATAGCAAACCCCTTCCACGTACTTAATGTTAGTTAGGTGAAATGTTTAACTCTTTAACAATGTTGAACAACCCAATCATAATACATACGTATATTGTAGTATATAGTACGTGTACGTTTACATACTTTTTTTTAAAGAAACATAATTTTTAGTTTAGTTTTCATTTTATGTATTGTAATGTTTTTGTTTGTGTATTGTAACAACTCTTTAACAAGCCAATAATAATAATATATATTTGTATATATGTATATATAGTACATATGCGTTTATTTATAGTTTATTCCTTGTTTAAACCATTTTAAAGGAAGACCTCGATAATCCGGCATTACCGGATCCCTGAGCGTGCCGGATTATCGAGGTCTTACTGTACTACAACCTCCTGTGCATAGGGTGAGAACTTAGAGGATTTTACTTTGATTAGCTTAACTAGCCTAATACAAGTGCTACAATATATCAGTCACGACTAAAACAACCCAGTGAGTTGGGTATCAGTCATAGTAGTGCTCATTTTGGTTTTAGAGAATTGCCCTCTGGATTTCGAAGTTATTGATTGACGTTATTTCATTGAAATTTAATACCCTATAGCCTAAATTTTTGTAGGCTATTTTAGCCTACTGTACTCATATTTATGAGATTCTTACGATGATGAAAGGAGGTTGTTATTTTGCATGACTTAGGCCTAGTCATAAAAAATGCAAGTATTTTTTACTAGGTGCAATCTAGGTAGGCCTACTTATTGAATGTAAATAATCCAAAAACTTTAATGGTGAACATTTTCAGTTTATTTCTTTTGTTTCCCCAATGAGCGCTGATTCAAAATTAATACCATTTTTCAAATTACAGCCCACACAAAAACGTAGGCCTATACTCCTCAAGTATTATAGAATGCAGTTCTAATATTGTTAAATAATGTCTAGAACGATACAGGCATCAATTGCTGAAAAGGATACATTTCTATCGTTTATTGATTTAATTGTTTATGTCGTTGATAATGACAGGTAAAAATGGTTTATTTTCACAAAAACTTACAGAACAAAATGGCAAATCCAATGATATATTACGTATTTTAAAAATAGTTTTTGTGTGCTCCCACAGAATTGCAAAGTCAATAGACCTAGTCTGTAATACAAAATCAGTTTCAGCTTAGCCTACTAGCGCAGGTAGATTTCAAAGTTCCTAATTAATACTCTAAACTAAGCTCTAAAGAAATTTATTCGCCCTTCGTGCTAAGGCTGGCAGTTATCAAAAAAAGTTTCAGATGAAAGATATTGAGTTTACGGGAGAAGTGTACCCTTGCAGTAAAGGTTGGTTGTTTCAAAATTTGTTTTATACAAAAGTTTTATACAGAGTGCCTCAAAAGTGAGTGAACGGTGTTATATTTTTGTATAACCATTGTAGGTTATGCAACAAAACTTGGTACATCATTTCTCTACCAAAAAATTTTTGAAGCAATTAAAAAATTTGGTATCACTTTAGGGGAATGGACTGAAAGGAGTCGGAGGAAAATCTTAAATAGGAGCATAGTTTGAGTTTACATCAAATTATAGGTCTGTCTTAAGAGAACACAATGCCGCAAATCCGACATCAAAAGGTTCACCCTACACAAAATGGCAGCCGTTTAAAGTTACAAAATTGGGCTTTTTCATAGTGGCCTAATTTTACTTATGGGTATAAGCTGTAAAAGCAAAACTCCGACATTTCACACTACCAGAAATAACACTTTGTGGATAGTGTGTGACTTATCACCTTCAGTGGGAACGGTCTACGAGAAGGATGAGGAAAACATTTTTTTTTGAAATTATGAATTTTTTACTACATGTTAAAAATAACAATTATCAATAAACTTTCATAACAGTTTAAAGTTACAATACTGGGATTTTAAAATGGCTACACCCACCTAGCTCACTGCCAAACTGCAGAAGGAAAACAGTTTGAGCATTTATTGTAAAAAAGGTAAGCTGTTATGAAAGTTTATTGGTAATTGCTTTTTTTAACATGTAGTAAATATTTATAATTTGAAATGAAAAACCTTCCTCATCCTTCTCGTAGACCGTTCCCATTGAAGGTCACTATCCACAAAAACTGTTCCTTGTGCTAGTGTGAATTGTCGGAGTTTTGCTTTTAAAGCTTATGTCCGTAAGTAAAATTAAGCCATTTTCAGAAAGCCCAATATTTTAACTTTAAACGGCCGCCATTTTGTGTAAGGTGAACCTTTTGATGTTGGATTTGTGGCATTGTGTCCTCCTAAGATAGACCTTTAATTTGATGTACACTCGACTTATGCTCCTATTTAAGATTTTCCTCCGATTCCCTGCGGGCCGTCCCCCTAAGGTGATGAAAATTGTATAATTGCTTCAAAAATAATTTTTTTTTGATGGAGAAATGATGTACCAAGTTTTGTTGCGTAATATGCAATGGTTAGAAAAATATAACACCGTTCATTCACTTTTGAGACACCCTATATAGTACCTATTTAGAATGTTTACAATAACTTTGAAGGGATCTGGTATTCACTAAGGTAAATGCACATTTTTTTTCACCCCTATTTTTCCACCCCTTGTATGGTTGGTTCTATTAAATTACTTTTCAAAGAAAAGTTTTTGGTCCTACTCTTAGGAGATACACAAACTTTAATGCGATACATTATTTTGTATACTAAAGGAGTTATAGCGATTTTGTACAAATCCTTTCCAATTTTTACCCTCTTGGTCCTATTTTGGTCATTGGACTGATTCGACCGATATATATTTTATGTGAATTAATTTGTGCAAAATTATAGCGGTTAACATAACCATCGTAAAGTTGTATGTATGGATAGATTTATAAATATATATATTGTAAGTTTCTGATAGATTTTGACAGCCGTACATGACCGAATTTGCATTACATCTGACGGCCGGTTACAAATGACAGCCGTATCTGGCTGTCAAATAGCTAAAGCTATCTTTTCTTACTGTAACTGATGTAACTTAGTCAAAAAACTATTCTTGTCCGGCTGTTAAATTGGTGTACATTTTGAGAAAAAACTAATACATTGGGTTCTCAAAAGTTCCGTATCAAGCGCTGCTATCGTACTTGTATACATTTGGATATATACGGTCAAGACGTTTTATATCAACATGACGGCCGAAACTGGGCAACACTGACAGGAACTGGACAAACAAAAGAATAATGTGACGTTTCCTTTTCTTACCAAAACAACATCCTGCCTCCACTTTATAAGTTATAATGCTGAGTTTATCTCAGTATTTCGTTGTGGTTGAAGTCAGAAGTGTATAAATTTAAGATTGTTTAAAGTATTTGCTTTACGTTTTAAAATAATGCATCTTTTTTCCTTTCTACTTAATCCATTATGACGCTTTTTTATTGTGATACCAAATTGGAAGACATAACTTACTCTATAAAAAGTTTACTGTACCTGCGTAAGAACAAAGAAGTATTTTGGGTAGTTTTTTCTAACAACTTTCAATGAATACGTTGTCATATGTTTTAAAATAAAGTGAAACATATTTTCCTGCTTCGTACTTTTTCTCTACACTTTGATGAACGTGTATTCAACTCGCAATTTACAACATAAAATTTACCACCCAAGAATCGTCAACAATCCACTTCCACTAACCTAAATGAACTGTGAAGAAACAGTTATCGCTAAGGCGATCAGTAAAAATGTGAAGTACACGGTGGTTAAAAAGAAACTAAGTGTTTAAAAAAATAATGTAAATAATAGAGAATACAAATCGAATAAATTAAATGAGAGTGAAAGAGAATTAAAAGGAGTTAAAAAAAATAAAGTTAGAATGTTATTAATGTTTTACCTCAAATCAGGTGTATCAAGGTGCAGTTTAATCATATTTTTAAGTTATAGATGTGTTGAGTATTTATTTTGGAAACTATTTTATTTAACAATATAAATCATTTCTAAATATTGTTCAAAACATGTTTTTAATAAAAGCTTTTTGTTGAATTTGAAGTAATTTTACACAAAAATTAATAAGTCTCAAAATATGATAGATAAAGATCTAAAATTATTTGATAATGTTAAAACAATACAGATACTAATCACTGCAAAGGAAGCACCTTATCTATAGTTGACTTAACACAGTAAAGAAGATTTTGGAATTAAATTGTGATCTTAAATTTGTTGAGTCTTCGGCCACTGATTAGTGCTAAAACGTATTAGGATTTTAAAAACGTCTGCTTACTCTAAAAGTATGTTAATAGTAAATTCAATATGAAATTGGACCTTAAACTGAATATTTGGGTATTCATTTTCATTAATCACAAATTGTTAAACAAAATATAAACCTTTCTCATTGCGCAAAATATGAAACCTCACCAGTAGAACATGATCTTATATTACAGTTGAACATATACTGAATCTGAATAATTGTGAAAACATGTGTCAATTGCATAGTATACACAAGGTGGAAAAAGTCTGGAAACGGTACAATATCTTTAAAACTATTTGAGTAAGAAAACTAAAACTTTGCAAAGTGATTTACAAAGTTTTACCAGGTCTTAAAGTCTATTTACCAAGGCAGTTGTTAACACTGAACCTAAAAGGGGGACGGTTCACAAGGAGTCGGAAAAAAATCTTAAATGTAAGCATAGGTCAAGATGTAAATCATTTTAAAGGTCTAGTCTAGCTGAGTTCAATGCCGCAAACCACACTTCAAAAGCTTTATTTGTTACAAAATGGCATGGTCATGGAGTAAAGACTCATCCATAGGAGAAAGAAAGATTACAATTAAATCTATTTAAAAAAAACCTTAAAAATAGTATAATACAAAGTTTATGTCCTATTAAATAGTTGATCAACAGTTACAACATATAATATTTTGGTCTAAATATGTATACCTAAATGCTTCAATTTTAGCAATAACCATTTTAATAATATACAATTTTATTAATATATAGAATATTAAATAATGGAAAACTGTAGTACAGAAGTATGTAAATTGTCTACTACTATTTTCGAAATATAGGTAATGAGAAAACTGTTTTAAACATTCAAATAGGGTGCGATATAAAAGCTGTGTTTAAAGTACACAGTTTAATGCAATTCTCTAATGATGATTAAAAATGTACCACTACATAATTATTCACTTGAAAATGGCTAATAAGCATTAATATTTGCGTATAGTCATTTAATTATTTCCCTGTATAATTAGAAGACAAAAATTTAATTAGAAATAATAGAAGACAAAATGGTTTCATAATAGCCTAGACTACTTTTTAGGCTTGGTATTGTAAATATTTGATTAATATGGTTTTTACGAACAAGTATATAGATAATGAACTAAAACAACAGACAAGAAACATGTCAATTTTTGTATTTCCATGCTCCTTATTCTTCAATGTTAGCCTATGGTAGAAGTAGACATCACTAAAATACTATATTTTTTTATTAAAATCGCATAGTTACAAAATACAATTTATACAGGATCGTTTATTAATATATTGAAAGGATTTTTGTGACTTTTTTGTAAATTGGTCAACGAGAAGCAGTAATTTGTTAAAAATAATACTTTTCTTGTATATGGTATTTGTAAAGTCATTTTAGTAGCTCAAAAATCTTGTTCTAGGTGATAAGGATATAACTGCAAAATTTAACGTTTTGATAAAATTGTATTTACATTTAATTTACTAGAATATGTAAGTTTCAATGTTTTTATATCACAGATTACAACAAAATTGTAACAAAACAAATTATTTTTTAAATTATCGAACAAACAATAGCATTATTCTTTGTGTTATTGTATTTTAGTGGTTAGAGCCTATGGATGCAAAGTAGAGAGGTCTCAGGATAGATAATTTGCTTCACTGGATTATTTTTAAATTTTTTTCGAGATAACCTGTTATGTTTTGAGAAAAAGTATGTTTTACAACAAGAAGGTTTTTTGTAAGATTAAATACATTATAGTACCATTAGTTGTTAGATATTTCAAAAAGTTTTAGCTATTTTATTTAGTACAACCGATATTAGTAATAATGCTAACAAACTGTAAAAATACTTTCTTTGCCTATTACACACCTCCAGAATCTTATTCATAACATTTTGAAATATGATTGTTTTTTTTTATAAAAAATGCAATAATTTTAAGTAAAGTTTATAATTTGTTTTTTCGGGAAAGTATAACGCCCACTGATACTTTGTTATTGATTCAAAAAATGTTTCTTACTTACTGAAAACAGTACACCACCGCCAACTATGCTCTTTCGATTGATGTTACATCAATTTAAATTTTAAATAAAAATAGCAATATTAGGCAATTTTTTTTTAGAATTGTAGGAAGTAAAGATTAGAAAAATATTTATTTTGAATACTTTGAAACAAACAAATATTTTACTTATTATAGATATTATTTGTGCTTATTATAAAGCCAGACATAATGACGCATGAAACTTCATTGTGAGGGAAGCCATGTCATTAGTCCAGCCCAAGTACAGGTACTACCCGATAATGCCAGGCTTTAGAGAGTGTTACGTGTCTTGTTTGTATTTATTTATTTATTTGTTACAATTACACTTTTGTGTTGACGATCA
>JAGFPH010000043.1:923023-934961 GCA_018207615.1 Philaenus spumarius
TCCAATAATCAGAACTCCACAGATATTTTACTATTTATGTTTTGACCAAGATGTATTTATTGCATTTTTGTACTAAGTAATAAATATTTTTGTATAGGGAATTAAATGTGTAGGCCTACATAGAATTGCCCAAAGCCTTATAATAAAAATGTTATTAAAATTTTAGCACCGCTTTTTTTTGACGTCAATTTGTATTATTTTAATGCGTTTATTATAAGAAATTTAAATTATACCTACCTTTGTATACAGATTCGATGAGTTTTTTACAAGTTTCTAAATGTCTAAGTCTTATTTTTGATGTTAGATCCTAAGCTGATTTCAAGAAGAAAGTCTGTTGTTCTGGTCCTGGTTTTCGATTTTCTAATTTTCATCTGTGAATGCAATCGATCGTAGATGCTCTTATTTAATTAATTCCATCAAATTTATGGTATTTTCTTATCTAATGTCCTGTCATTATGTCCCGTAGAAAACCTGGAATGGCTGTCCTGAAGATTCAAAGCATGTTGTCGAATTCTTGAAAATACATATTAAAAATATTTATATAAAATTGAACGAGTCATAGTTGATTTTTCTCTGAAATTAGTATTGCATTGCACATCAGTCAATCATGTAATCTCCAGTTTGGCTGTACTCATTCAAAACAGCAAGTGATTCGTGTTGCCAATGGGTTCTGATTTGAACTCAAAACTCCTCACTTACTTCAAGATGTGGACATTGGCTAGCCACTATTATAACCCAAAATATACACGACTGTGTATAGAAACCTTGAGCATACACATTACTAAAACTGATAGGAATTGTTTTACGTTCTCACTTCAGAAATGAAATGTTGGCGAATAAGGTACTGGGCAACTCTATAAGCTCGTTCAATTTAGTAATGCTAAAAGGACTGTTTAATACAAATTAGAATCTTCCATTTTTCCTTTGTCTATAGTTTCTATCAGTTTACATGTATGTTTTACACAATACAAATTTATTTTTCCAATATTGCCTGTAATTTAAAATTTTAAGATCTTTGTAAAGTCATGGGCCACAAAAAATGTCATAGTGTGTTGGCGATTTCAAATTTAGATGCAGAGGTGGCCGTTATTTAATGTTAGTAGGATAAATAATACTAACAGTATTAATTCGTTGCGGACTATTTCCACATAAATATGTTCCATAGAACACCCTATAACACAGTGGAGTAAAGGTGAACTGTGGAATGTTCTGGTTAGGTGTAATTCCTGAGTTGTCCATACTTTGCCTTTAGGCCATGTAGACTCAAAACTAATTATAGACTATTATCTTTAGACACAAATTATTTAAAAAAGATTATAATACAGAATGAACTGAAACTGTATAGTTAAAATTAATCAATATTAACTAGGTCTCTACATTTATGAGTAACTTGCAAAGTTTCAACTCAATCGGTTTACCCATTCTGGAGATGTACATTATTTAGTAAAACTAAATGGCGGGTTTAATTTAAAATTTTAAAATTTAATAAAACCCCTGAACAGGTGAACAGATTTCCTTAAATTATATCTAAGAACACTTTTGATCAAGACACCTTTAAAAAAAAAAAAAAAAAAAAAACTAAATCAAAATCGGTTCATCCGTTTGGGAGCTACGATGCCACAGACGGATACTCAGACATATACGTTAAACATATAACTCCCCTTTTTTTGCATCATGGGTTAAAAAGTTGAAGTGTATAATCTGTAGTGTAATGTTAACTTTAATCTATAATATTTTTAACCCCCGACGCAAACAGAGGGGTGTTGTATGTTTAACGTGTGTCTGTGGCATCGTAGCTAACAAACGGATTAACCGATTTTGATGTAATTTTTTTTTAAGGTGACTTATCTAGTATGTTCTTACCTATAATTCAAGAAAATCTTTTCAGCCGTTGGGGAGGGGGAGGGGGTAAATTTTAATATTTTTTAGAATTTACACAATGGGATTATATTTAATTAAGTTATTTAACTTAAATTATGTGGGTACATTATGTTTTGTCATAATAATTACTCGTGGTTTTAGTCATTCAATATTTTTGTTTTAATACATTTTCCATAAATAATATTAGGCTACTTGGAATAGATGGACATAACACTGTAGACGATATTATTTCAGCATGAAGGAATCGCATTTGTAACCTCACGTTACAAAATAGTACCTTCGCAAAAATAACACCTTATTATTAGAATAATAATAGTCTTTTACAAAAAGGTCAGCTAGTAACTTTCCTGCAACGCGTCAATAGATTCACCAAATTAATAGTTCAAGTTATTTCGTCTGCAACGTTATATCAAATACAACTCTGTGACCTCGGTATACAACCAGATGGTAACTCTTCCACCTCACAATAATACAATACCAAAATCCCGTGGAACGTTGCAGCCTATTACCACAATGTAATGGTAATTCCCATCTCTATATAGATGAACAAGATGGATATATAAAACTTAGGTAGTGAGTGTAAAGTTTCACTTAATTTTATGTAATCGTTGAAATTGTAGGCTTATATGTGCATTTGGTAAAGCAAACCTATACATAGAGATAAACATATGTTAATTATATTCAAGAATGATTTTTATAACTACTGGTATTGCTTTATTGATAGTAATATAGAATAGAGCGATATCAGTGATTTATTAATTAAATTCGTTTCATTTGGCTATCAGACCCCTCCTAGTCAACATTTTTATATTTATTTCAAAACCTCTATCTCTGACAAGCAATTGGCAATTTGAACAAAATGTTATGTAATCTGGACCATTTTGTAATCACAGAGTAAATCATCAGTATTCAATCAATTAAATAAACTAAAAAACGTGTTACTCATTACTAGAGCCCAGGTCTTTATTTATTTAAAAATGGCAAATATTTAAATATAGTACACAGTATTAAAATAAATTGTAGTTTAAAAACTAAAAAACTACGTTTTAATATCACACCCAACTAAAAGTATTTATAAAATAATTTTTATAAATGAAGAGATTGTTCTACAGCTATAGAAAGTCCAGTAATTCATTATAATCAAATAATTTGTAATAAGTTTAAAATAAGAATTTAATAATTTACTAAATATTAAATTTTATTGTAAAAAAGTGTGGGGTGCTTGACATCATATGTTACAAATATTTCATTTGTAGCTATTTATAAAAGTGGAGTCATTATAAAAATATAGTAAAATGCACCCCACGCTTTTTTACAATGAAATAAATTATTTTGTTAATTATTACATTTTTATTTTAAACTTCTTACAAATTATTTAATTATAATCATTATTTGACTTCATATTGCTTTAGATCAATCTCTTCATATTATTTAAAAATTATTTTATACTTTTTAGTTCAGTTTAATATTAAAGCGTGCTTTTTTATTTTTTTAAACTATAATTAACTTTTTTATTTTTTAGTCTCAAAACGGAATCAAAAGTAATTGTAATCAAGAGACTCAATTTTTTGTATATCCTATGTGTGACAATCGATTAAAAATGATGTATGTAAAATTTAGAGAGATGGGGGTATGTAAATTATTGTATTGTCATCTGTCCTTGACACTTGTGCAAATTTAAAAATTACTCTGATGTCTTTAAGTTGGTGAAAATTATGTTGAAAGATTCCGCTACATAGGTACATATCAAGCTACTAATATAAAGTGTGTAAAAAGGTGGAATATTTATTGAAAACTCAATATATTTACCAAAGTTTTTTTAACACACAAAAACCCAGAAATTATACAATCTGCAGGCTACATATAAATAAAATTGAAGTGTCTGTCTCTGATTTCAAAATAAATACTTTTTTCTAAGCTCATATGGTTATTTACACTTTAGTAAAAAATCAACACTAATTTTTGAATTTTTTATCTGTTTGTATGTCTGGGCTAATCTCCGGAATGGCCAAACCAATTTTGACAAACTTTCATTTGCATGTAGAGGACTTTTCAGAGAATAATCTAGGCCCCTCTTTATCCTGGAAATATTTAGGGTTCCTATTTAAAAATTGAAAAATATAAAAAGTATGGACAAAATTGGGAGTCTTGCGAACAGATGTGACACGCGACCATTATAAATAAAACAGCTGATTTTGAATCAAAAGTTTAACACTTTGACAAGATCGTCTGTGTTTTAATTTACTGTATACACTGGTTTAACCATGACATATATATATATCAAAATGGTATGCAATAATGTGAAATGTACTCATAGATGTTAAATAGGCCTACACCTCAAAACCTGATTTTGTAATTTTTATGTTCGTTGGGGAGTTACGAGTTTTTAACAAACTGGCGGAAAATAATAATATACGTAGGCCTAAAAGGGATATGTAGATCGATTTGGGCGAAACTCACTGCGTTTTTAGGCCACGGAACTCAGATCTAAAGTCGTTTTTTAAATTGCGTGTAATGGTAAGGCACAATATTTACCCGATAGTCCTTTTATTTACTTTATCACATCTGCAAGTGAAGCTGCAGGTATCAGCTAGTTTACAATAAACCAAGATTGATCGGATTGACTGTGACAGTTTTGGAGGTGTAGATTCTAGTTTCTATTTTAAAAGTTTGGATATATATTTTTAAAATTGGCATTGTAGTATTAAATGTTTTTTTATGTTGTTAAAAGTTTGTAAAGCCTATTGTAATATTTTGTATTACATTCACATGCCATCTGCCATTAGATACTTGTTCTGTATGTGCTGTTTTGTGGCAAATAAAAAAATGCAATTTACATAAACCAATTTTAAATTAAAAATCATTTGTTTACACTGTGTATATAAATGTTTTAAATGATCGAAAGTAAAAATTTTTCAATTATCTTGAAACAAGCTTATATGCGAGAAGCTTCTTTCCACATCACATGAAGTAATTGGAGCATATTTAAACTTAGAAATTTTAATTTAAAAAAATTGTTTTTTCTCTGTTATTTCAATTGTAGGCCTATACATTAAAACTAGTCTTACAGACTAACCATTAATTAGTTTCTGAAGTTATATCCTATAAATCACCCACTAGAGACCTAAAGTTATTCTATTTTACTGTGTCACTATACACAGACACAGTGTGCTTTATCCTACAACTAAACACTTAAACTAACTCAAAAGGTTTTGTTCTCTTCAATCTTCTGATTAAATCACAGTTGTAAAGAAGCAGTACTGCCTCTCCACTGCATTTACATGATATCTTAAACGAGATTCGTGCTTTGCAGCAAACCTTTTTATTTCACTAAAAACATCTGGAATTCCAAGATCCTTAAGTAAATCGATAGTTCAAATGTACCATAGGGGCGTTCACCCCCCTATATTGAAAAGTTTGAATCTTTTTAGTAAAATATTTTTTAGGACAACCTCAGAGTTGTATACCGTACACACAGACAGGTTTCAAAATCTGGTTATATATTAATATTTTATTTTGGATTGACAATTGAGACATACGTCCCAAAAGCCAATACAGCTGTCCGCATTTGAGTTTCAGTTCAGTTATTTTCTTTTTAACGTGTTCTTTCCATTTCAATTTTGTGTATCCAATGTCATACCCAGGTACAATAGCCTCAATCTTGAAGTGTGTCCGACAGGAGTAGGTAAAACTATAAGAAAGTTAGACGCAGACCTTTACGGAGTTGTAACTTTCTTAGTTAAATATAATTTGTGAACCTAGTTTTCGTGGATTCGGTTGTACCACCAAAGCTGGTTGGGGGAGAAATAGAAGACATGAAGGGATGCTATTAGGCCAGACACATTCCTAATCTGAGCGTACTGTACTTTCACAGGGAAGTTCAACTCCATTTAATTAGACTATGAAATGATTCTTAAAAAACATAGAAATGTCTGAGGGGCTGAAGAGGGGTTTAATACTGCAAAATCTTCATTTTCTTAATTAAGGATCCCAAGAAGCTTGAGTTAGATACATAGTAAAAATGTTTGTTTAAACCTATTCTAATTTTCTGTAGAGTTTTTCTCCGAATTTACCTGGACATGATTTAAGCTCCAAGTAAAATGATAGTATTTCTTCCAAGTACTTGTGAGAGCAACATTCTTTTTTTTCTAAGTTTTCAATGTTGGTTGCAATATTTTTTATTCTCCGGTTATCCCAGATTTTCTTCAACCCAGACCGCCTCTAGTCCTCGTTGATCCGACTTAACCAGGTACTAATGTAAATGTAATATAAGAACCCAACAATCGCTATAAATGTGTATATTAACAGTACCAAGATTTGAGTAAAATGTATTTAAATTGTTGAAAATTAAACAGATAAATGCATTAATTTGTACAATGACCATTTGAGATCGTATCCATGTTTTTAATCTCCTTAAAGTGAAAAAAAAATTTCTGCTCTGGCAACACTTACCAGCCAAACATATTTTTCATTAACCGTCCTCTCTCTTTTAATGGTTTAACAGGTTTATGGCTTTGCCCTGCGCTGGGTTACCAGGGAAAATTTCAAAACTTTTTACAAACTGTCAATTTTTATTTAGTTAAGTTTTTGTATTAAAGTTAAATAACTGCTTTATTTCTATACTAGTTGGCAGATAGTTGCATGAACTATACTAGGTTTATTTTTGCTAATTAGGTTTTACGTTTAAAAAACAAAATACCTAAGCTTTGCTTCGAATTGGTAAACTGGTTTGTATGTTGAGCTTGTTGTTTGCTTTATAAATCGAGAGGTACTGAACCGATTTCGTTAAAATTTCGTATGCAATTAGCATTATTTAATACATGTAACAATTTCGTTACTGTAGAAAAATATGTTGACACCAGAAATTTTATATAAAATCGTAAGTTATGTGGAAAAGCATCTGGATTTTTAACTTATCAGTAGGCCTAGTTTATAAATACTTATAACTTGAGAGAAGTAGTTCTAAACCGATTTAAAAAATTCAGACAAAATTAGCATTCGATATACGTACCTAACAACAGTTTTTGTAAGAAAATAGGTTGTCACTGAAAATGTTCAATAAAATTGTAAATTATGTCTTGAATTCAGCATTTTTTGCGATTCGTGTAGAAATATCTTAGTTCACTATAGGAAATATTAAACAGGTTTTATTCTACCTCAGCCTGATGTTGTACCTGCATGTAAGAAAAAATGGTATAAAAATCTAATTAGCGGTTCTCAAGTTATAAGCGATTACCCCTTCTATATTGATTTTAAGTTTTCCCTTGATGTCAAGGGTTGTTACGTACCCTAGAAACAACACGTATTATAATTTGCATAGACAAATGTTTGAGAAACCATTGCTGCACATGTATTAGTGTGTTTGATGTGACCTATTAGTGTGCTAGATTGTAAATTGGAGACAAGGAATAATTTGAGTGATACATTTTTGTTATGTAATAGGCCTACATTGAGAAGGCCATATATAATCACCTTCATTGAACATTTATATCATAATGAATGTTATGTAAGAAATCTTTGTGACAGAAATGTTATTTATAAATTCCTCCCACAACTTTAACTTTGTTACAGTTTTTGGCACAATGAATAACCCATCCCGTTTGGGTTGGCATCTGCATTTCCAACTACAAATGTTTCAAAGAATTCATTCTTGGCCTTGTTGTGTTTGAAGGTCAAAGTAGTGTTGAAAGTACTGTGTAACTTTTATTTGTAAAACATGTAGAATAGAATAGAATATTTTTAATTCAGCCATAGAAATTCAATTAAAAAAGTGTTCATTGCCCTAGAAACTTAACTGAACATTATTTTACCAGTAGTGAGATCAGTTAAAAAAAAAGAAGAAAAAACCAATTGAAATTAGAATTTAGCATTAATAAAATTTAAAAAACAACTTCTGCAATGACGTCTGAACAAAAATAATTAATTCAAACAACATTTTATATTTTGCCCTTTTAGAAAATAATAAAAAAAACAAAAGTTTACACTTTGAAACATAAAACTCAGAAATATTCTAAATGAAAATACTGATCCAAATTACGCAGCACCTAACACAATTTTTTTTCGTTACTAAAAACAATGTTTTACAAAAATAGAATCCAACACTATTTTTCAACATAAAAAGCTAATATCAGGTCTTATTGTAACCTGTACTATTTTATTGCCATAGAACTTGCTTGCAGGCTGCTAGTATGAGATAAAAAAGTAAATACATACATGTTCACTGCTAAGGACGCACATGTGAGCTTGACTCTGAACACTATGAGAAGCGGCTGACGTACAGTGCATTGCATGCTTCGCACGCCAATATTAAGCCTATGTGCTATGGACGCACGGACGGATGTGCGTCTGCTTTAAAATATTAGTGATTATTACTTAGAAAGGTTCAAAAATAAAAAATAAAGTAATTTCTACTCATTTAGGCTATAAATATAAAAAATAAAAGGTCAGCTCCTAGCATAGGAAATATGAAATTTGCGTGGCAGTGAACGTGTTAAAAAGCTTGACCAGTGAGAACAAATGAATAGACAGTATAATAAACTGAAGTACATAAATAAATAAAGCAGTACATAAACACAATTTCTCACAAAATTACTTCAAACGTATTTCAATGACTAAGTGGTCATCCGCAGTGACACTCGAGCTAAAATTAACAAATTATTGTTTTTTATGAGAAATTGTGTTGGTTTATTACTTTTTCAGTTGGCACCACCAATATAGCTGTTCAAGCCCAGTTACTGATGTTGAACTTCACTTCCCTCTCTTTGTCAGTTTATCTGGTGTAAATTAAAAACATAGATCCCAAATGGGTATTAATTACACAAATAAATGCGATAATACTATTAATCGACTCTATTTTCAACGATTTAAAAAATATATTTTTAAACCTTGTACACAAATTGACATGCCTGGTTTACACTTGTGTAGTGATTTTTGAGTTAATATATTACATATTTTAAAATATGGAGCTGGTAGTGTAGATTTTTAACTTCACATGTAGCAATATTTGCCTGTGGTAGAGCATATTTAAAAAAAACTAAAAATATGAAACTCATAGTAACAAAAAACATTAGCGAGTTTCAAGATGATATCTTGACAATTTTAAAAATCTAGCATGTACCACTTCTAGTTTTAACTTCACTTTAACATGAAAACAAAGAAAAGAGTTTATATAAAAACTGTAACGTACATGTTTGATGATTGCAGTTTTGCATGTTCCTTGCACAAAAAGAAAATTGGTAAATGAGCAACAAATGAACATTCTAGGATTTAAGAACGTCCGTTTTAAAAACTACTTAACCCAACACCATCATACTTAGTTACATTTACTCATAGGAGCACATTAAAATAATTTTAATTTCAGTGGTCTCTTTTTATTTTTTTGTTTCAGTTAATGAAATTCTGCAAATCGCTTATGGGTGAAAAATTATTTGCATTATTAATGAAAAGTACGTTCTACGGTCACTTTGTTGCCGGAGAAGATCAACACAAAATTGTGCCGACTCTGAGACGACTTCGCTCTTTCGGCGTTAAACCTATTTTAGATTACTCAGTCGAAGAGGACTTAAGCCAAGAAGAAGCAGAAAAGCGAGAAGTTGAGTAAGTATTGATTTCATTGATACTTGAACGGGTGAGGGGGTCTAGAAGTAAAATATACTCAATTTTTAGTTAGAAATATAATAAACCTCGGCGTTTAGAATTAGAACCCTCTGATGATGATAACTCGGTTACCAAAATGTACATCAGGTAACAAGAATAATATAGGGTGTTTGAAAAGTCTGGGTACGGCTTAATATCTCAAAATGTACTAGTCTTATGAGATAGAAATAAAAGTAGTTATTCACAACCATACAAAAACTACTTTTTGGCGAGTTTGAAATTTTTGTCCGCCATCTTGGATCCGCCATCTTCGAATGAACTACATTTTTTTAAATGGGTATGTGGTCATGTGATACATCATTTCAATGTAGAATTTCAAGAGAAAACCAACTGTGAAATTTGCACATCCATATCTTTAACCGATTCAAAATGGCGGCCAAAAACAACAAAATCTTGTTTTCCGATTTTGCCCCACTTTGCAGTACTATTTTTTTTTTTTTTAATATTAATTATTATTCTTTTTGGATTCGGAATTAAATAAGCTTTCAAACGATATGCCACACAACG
Organism: Philaenus spumarius; assembly: GCA_018207615.1. Lineage (NCBI taxonomy): Eukaryota > Metazoa > Arthropoda > Insecta > Hemiptera > Aphrophoridae > Philaenus > Philaenus spumarius. Next base: position 933,068 of record JAGFPH010000043.1, read on the forward strand.
ATATTTGGGAGTATTTAAACAATTTTAGTTACAGCCATTTTGATTTTTTCAAAATTTTTTTCGAGTGGTTGAACTAAATACGGTTGTGTAGCATATCATTTGAAAGCTTATGTAATTCTGAATCAAAAAAGAAAAATAATTAATATTTTAATAACAAAATAGTACAGCAAACTGGGCCAAAATCGGAAAACTCGATTCGATGTTTTTGGCCGCCATTTTAAATCGGTTAAAGATATAGATGTGAAAATTTCACCATTGGTTTTCTCTTAAAATTCTACATCGAAGTGATGTATCACATGACCACCTTCCCATTTAAAAAAAATGAAGTTCATTCCAAGATGGCGAATCCAAGATGGCCGACAAAAATTTCAAACTTGCCAAAAAGTAGTTCTTTTATGGTTGTGAATAACTGCTTTTATTTCTATCTCATAAGACTCGTACATTTTGAGATATTAAGCCGTATCCAGACTTTTCAAACACCTTCTATAATCAATACATTTTTACTGCTTTATTTGTGTAGTGTTATTTACCGAATTTGTGGTTGGGGCTTCCAGATGGTAACGTATTTGATTTCATGAGTAAGAAAAAATAAATAAAACTCAAAGAATAAATTAATTTAAGAAAGGATTTTCGCTAACAATATAAGACTCAATGTAATGATAATAAAATATGATGAATAAAACATTTATTATGACCGAATTTAATTGTGATTCAGTTATCCATTCTTGAGAAAAGCGCCTGTGACATACAGTCCGAATTTAATTTTGATTCAGTTATACGTTCTACAGAAAAGCGCTTGTGACAGACCAAATTTTTGTGATTCCGCTATCCGTTCTTTGGAAAACCGACTGTGACAGACAGACCTTATTTCATTGTGGTGCCGTTATTCGTTTTTGAGAAAAGCGCCTGTAACAGACAGACCAAATTTTATTGTGATGCCATTATTCGTTCTTGAGAAAAGCGCCTGGGACAGAAAGACCGAATTTTAATTGTGATTAAGTTATCCGTTCTTTGGAAAACCGCCTGTGACAGACAGACCGAATTTCATTGTGATGCCGTTATTCGTTCTTGAGAAAACCGCCTGTGACAGACAGACTTTATTCCATTGTGGTGCCGTTATCCGTTCTTGAGAAAACCGCCTGTGACAGACAGACCTTATTTCATTGTGGTACCGTTATCCGTTCTTGAGAAAATGAGTAATCCTATAAAGTTTATAATAGAGAATTTTTCCATAACAAACTTATTTTTTAGCCTAAGAGGATTTTAACTAACCTGAACTATTACAAGTGCTGAAAACATACAAGTGCTTGGTGTATTTGAATATAAGCTGATAAACTAAATGTTTGCACATCTCTCAGAAAGAAACAGTCATTTATATGCATTTTCGAAATAACGCTCTAAACAGTTACTATGCAAAATCAATATATCAGATAGGGCATAGTCAATACATGCCATTAACAGTCATTTTACACAATTCCAAAGCTTTAACTTTTAAAATGTCAAAATTATGAGTTTAAAAGAACAACAATTTTACCTGGTTTTTATGATTTTGTTCAATAATAAATGCATCGATCAAGAGTTACAAATTCTTATTTTAAAGGGTTTTAATTTACTACAACTTTTCTATTGAAAGTATTTCATCCAATTATTTACAAAATATAAGCAAGAAACCCAAAAAAGTCAAATTTTCACCGCTTTTATTGTTTCAATAATTCAACAATAAAAAATCATTGTTTCCGAAGGTGGTAATTTCATCTGCAAACTGTTCCTCAAGTCATAATGCAATCGGTTTGCTCTTAAATTTTTTTACAAGTAATGCCTTTTTTTTCTTCTCTAATGACTGTTCTAACAAGGCTTGTGACTCCTTGTGCTAGATTGAGTAAATCTTGTAATA
>JAGFPH010000043.1:941419-951886 GCA_018207615.1 Philaenus spumarius
CCAGTTGCGCAATATAAAGCCGTTTCCATACTTAAAAATCACCCTGTGTAATTTTTACTCTTGAGCTGCCACTGAGTGTTTCTCCACTGAGTGTTTCTTGTGTTGTAAATAAATATTTTCCCTGCCGTATAATTTTGGAAACTTTTTCCTCTTAGAGTCTTTTTCTAGATGCTATTACAGTAATCCCTCGCTATTCGCGGGGGATAGGTTCCGACAAATTGCCGCGAATAACAAAACCGCGAATAGCGAAAACTAAATCTTTATAAGAAAAGGGGGTTTATGTTCCTGACATATAGAATTTTTTTAAACATTATGTACTAATACCTATAATTAATTAATTTACATAAGATATAGTCAGTCGTTCCGGCTGTCCGGCTTTACACGATTTCGCTTTTACGCGGTAAAAAAAGTCCTTGAAAGGTTTAGTATTTGAGCTGAGTCGTTTGGAGTGTAGACTACAGTTGATAATTTTATAAGTTATTGGAGCGTTATTTGTCATCTCACTCTCCCCTCAAGGTCAGTGCTCTCATAATGGTACCTTTACCCATCTCTACTTGCTCATTCATTGTCTGTGTTTGTCTATTTTTAGAACTTAGTCATGTCAAGGCATCAAACTATCGTTCGCTGTCGGTAGCAAAAATATTGGTTACAAGTGATAAAACGTAGTAAAAACTCAATTTCTTTAAAAATATTTTACTGTAATTTTAATTAATTCTTTAAAATTAATTTGACTTGGTGTACACTAAATTGATGTCTCCAACTAAATCACAGTATGCCATTGACCTTCATTTGCACAAGTCCACTTGTATTCACGCAGAGGTGTGTTGTAGGGAAATCCCATCTTGTATGTTTTGTTGTATTTGCGAGTGTTTTGCCGACATGGTATTTATACAATGTTATTAAATTCGTACAATAATAATTACAGTGCTACACTATAATAATTTACGAATTTTGCATGTACTTTATTGCTATTTATACAGTATTTTTTCTTTTTTTAGCAACCTCGAATTCAAAACGGCGAATACCAAGTCTGCGAATATCTAGGGATTACTGTATTTTTCTTTTACCCATTAATCACAAAATATTAGTTTTCAGATGCAATCACAAGACTGTATTCCGTAGGCAATACAATAAAAGGAAAACAATAAGAAATAAATGAAAATATTTTTAGTTGTTATTTGTTGTAGTACAGTATTATTTATTTATATTATGTTTTTATATTTTCTGATCACTATGTGCTTATGATGCTCAGGCAATGTTAAGCATAGGTTTTTTCTTTTAAGCAACACAATTATGGTATAATTATGTATAATTGTTAGCGAAATAGTTCCAAGTTTTGCAGTTCTATTTGGAAAGGCTTTAAAACAGTCTATTTATATGTTCAGTTCGTCCTCATCTAGGAATAGAAACTATAGGCCTAGCCTAGCAATATTGTTCTAATTTATATTGTAGTCGTTCTAGTACAAACTAAAAGCATAAAAACAGTACGTATCAGTTGAAAATTCATTTCTAAGAACCTGATGTATTGCCAGTATTGGGTTATCTTTCCAACAATATTGTAACATGCTAGGCCTAAAAATAAACACACTAATTTGGGAATGCTGGTTTAAGATACGGTGGGCATGTGCATTCATTGCAAGCACCTGTCGAGGTGACCGTTGATATAATAAGATGGACATGTGACGGCACACAGTAATGGCTGTTTTGTATTGTGATATTGTCACATATTCTGTGTGATTTTCTTGTTATTTAAAACAGTGTTTGACAGCACTTAATGTGAATTAGAGTAGGTACATCTGTTGTTCAAAGAGAACAATGACTAAGGTCTTTGACTTGTCTCCTCTAAAGGGGAGGGGGCATGGGAGAAGAAATAAACTATTTTGTCCTTCAAAGATATTTTCAATTTTTTTTTTCATAACTTACTTTTTACCTACAGAAAAAATGCAAACTCCGTTTTGTTTGTCATTTGGAATACAACTTTTTTGTCTCTTGTAATTTTTTTGAGTTTATGGTTTTTGGGGTATTCAATGTTAAAAAGTTAAATTGGTTCTGCCATTCCGGAGATTAGCTCGGACAAACAGACAGACATAAAAAAAATAAAAGTGCATGTTTAGGTTTTGGTAAAGAGTATTTATTTCGAAATCACAGAATGAATTTTATTTATATGTATAGATAACCTTATAATAAATAGGTTTTATTCTTACCGAAGCTAGTCGATGGGCCGGGTACATATTCTATCTATTTCTTGTATTATAATTACGGTTAGTTTATTAACATTGAAATAGAAGCGTAATGCAAGGTACGTGCCAACTATTGAAAATAAACACAGAGATGGCAAAGTTATTATTTTAAGTTTATAAAATAAAGTTTTTTACTTGGATAAGATTTTTTTAATTGCTATGATCCTTAAACATTCAAGAAAATCCATTTTGCCTCTTTTAGTTTACCCTATAACAATATACCAAATATTGAGTTTGGGATTACAAAACGCTATAATAAACCACTGTGTTCATTTATATATTTTAAATTATTATTGATTATACAGACATTGGCCATAATTTTTGTGTTAAAATCATCAATACACAATGTTTCAGGAATATGAATCAACTCTCATTATCAAGTGATTAAAAACTAAGGGAATATAAACCTAGATATCTAGGACTATGTTAAAGAAAACGATGTCGACATAAGTGATGGCAAATTTCCGAATAATCAATAACAATAAAATTGAACATCCATCATTAATAAATGATAACTTCAAACAGAATAGTTATATTATGTGAAGGATTATTTATGTTTTGTGAATGTGACCTGAAGATGGGTTGTACACTTAATGAAGATTCATACATTAAAGGATTTGTCAGACGTAACAAATTAAGCTAAAGATAATTATTTAATAAATAAACATACCGTAACTCAATAAAGTTTTTTGATTCCTCCATCAAATGTTTATCTCCCACTTTTTAAATAATATGTTGAAGTTAAGTACAGTCGAAAGTTCATGTTTAAACAATAAATTAACTTTGTTGTGCAACGCTCGTTTGGACCTCTTTATACTAAATATTAATAATACAATAAGAGCTTTTATACATTATTGCTTTGATTAAAAGGGTGGTGAAAAACTTACTTGACACTTGAGTTTAAATAAATTAGAGAGTGTTAATTGGCTGACATTCGCATATAGGCCTAGTTATATCACGCAGCTGAACCCCTGGCGTGAGTTGAGCGAATTTACAAAATTAATTTTATATGTATTAGGGTTTTAACTATTTGGGATATTGGGCTACTCATGAAGCCCTGTGAGTAAGAAATATTGTATATTAGTAGAATTTGTTTTCTCCTCAGCTACCTGTCCCGACTCACACGTGTTTGAAATATTATTACAAAAAATATAAAATAAAAATTGTATGTTAGGTCATAAATATAAGGGTTGCATGAAACCCTTAACTTTAAGGCGTCCGACAACAAGTATGCCCCGACAATATTGTCGGACAAGGTTACCACTTAGTTATATATATATTTTATAAACGATTCTGAAAAAATCAACAGTTAGGTACTAAATTTTTTGACGCCATAACTTTGCCATGTTCGGGGTGTCGGACATATGACCAATAATATTTGTCCGACAAAATGTTTTTCGCTTTCTACATAAAACAAACTTTCAATTAAAAGAAAGATTATTGTTTAGGTTATACATTTTTTTACCGCATCAAATCAATGACTTTGCCGGGTTCTCAAAGGAAAACGCCCCGCTACCGAGAATTGTTGCAAATAAAAATGTTGTCCGACTCGACTTAAATAAGAGATATACGAAGTCTCAAGAGTTAGGTAATCATACAATTTTAAAGGCCTGGGCCCTAGGACTATTAGGTCACATCATAAGGATCACTGCAATAGCTCATATTTTTCCTATGAAAATTCACTCTAATTAGTGGAATATGGCATACAACAAAATAAAATCAAACAGAAGTTGGATTATGTATTAATCCGTCAGTGACTCTTTTCTTGCTGTTGGATATATCCGATTGAGACTGGGAAGAGGTTAAATATGTTGGAGATTGTGGACATAATGCATTGAATGCTGGGGGAGCGGCTACCAAGCTATTTTGCAAAAGAGGCCATAGCCAGGAACTTTTTTTGGTTTAGGGAATGGCAAATATTATCAGTAAGACAAATATAACATGCCTTTTGATAAAGGAATATCTGATATAGAGAAGTTTAAGGGTCAGATGTTTGCTGTTGTCGAGGCTGTTCGTTATCGCACTAAACAAGATAGTTTGTTTGCTGCCAAGAGTAGCTGTTGCCATCCTATTTACAAAACACTAGATCTGAATTTAGGTACTAAAACGTATGCAAACGACTTTCTAAATATTTCAACAATAAAATGGGTTTTAAAATATAGGGGGAATTATTATCCTTAAATGACAGACCATGGGCTGAGGGGGGTAATTTCAACTGCTCGTTATGTAATTTAAAAGAAAAAGAGGACGTTTTCCATTTTCGTGGCACGCTGTCCTATTTTAAAGGAAATCCGAAGACGATGTTTTGGAAGTGTTTTATTGTCCATGGAGGAATTCAGGCAATATTTAAATGGAAGGGATTGCCAAAAAGCATGGCAATATAGATGGGGAATAATTAGAGAATTCAATTACGTATTAATATATGTCAGGGGAAATTGATTAAGTTATCCATATAAATATAATACATTTTCTAGTTGTCTGAGTGTCTTTGCTGTAAGTATGAATGTAAACATGTCCGTCTGATTGTATTAATGTATAAGTATAAAGCATGTATGTAGTATAATATATTTTCTTTCTTTCTTTATATATATAGTTTATAAAATCATGAAATAATATAATATATAGTTTATAGATTTGAAAACAGTTTTTCCATTAAAATAAAAAAAAAGCTTTTGCCAACCTGGCAGATGGTCTCTAAAGACCATTGCCTCTCAGTGTTATTAAATTAAGTATAATATGTATGTAAAAAGAAAAGAAATCTGTATAATAAAGCACTGTTATTACTATTGAATTCAAGTCAATAACACTTGCAATATTTTGTTCTATATAAAACATGTTTAGTTTCTTTAATGAGCTGTCTGCAGTGATGTTCAGCTGTGGTATTGAGGTTAAACACAAAATTTCCCCTTGCACTAATTATTATTTACTCCAATCTATATCTAACATTTACCTGTTTTATCCTTTAAATTTTGCTTATGAAATATATTTTTTATTGTAAAAAATAATGTTGGTTAGTATAATTTTCAAATTAATAATTATTAATTAAATTTATACATAGAACTAAAGTTTTAATTATTATTTTATTTTTTTTTTCCGCTTACACACTTCCTCAGCAAGGGATATTTAATTAAATTACAAGTGAAAAACATAGACCAAGACCGGGAGTTGGGAGTTGGTCAAGACTCCCGGTCTTGGTCTATGTTTTTTTCACTTGTAATTTAATTAAAGTTTTAAGTTTAAGTCTACTTAGGTTTTTTGATTTTTCAAATACATTAATACTGTTTAACCTTTTGACTGATACACGCTGATATTTATCAGCTTTAATGGTTCAGGACCATACCTGTACCACTATACTTTCATATACATCATTTTACAGTAACATCGTTGTTAGAATTTGCTGTGGTATCATAGCAACTACTAGCTGGCTCTTCATTTTCTCAGTGTTTGTTTCTTGGTTAGCGATCTAGAGGTAATAAACAGTTACAATATTCAGGATATACAGAAAAATCACTGAAATTTATGGTCAAAATAAGTTTACTAGCCTAATATGGTTTTAGGAATTAATAGTGTACCTCAAGACAAATTTATGTAATAGTTTAAAATGTGTGAGTTTTTGAATAAATAACGGTTTGTGTTTAGTCGGGTGTAGCGACATTGGTGGCTTTAGGACAGACCCTCCCTTTGGCGGTCAAAGGATTAAATCATTTTTCAACAAGCAGTAATATACTTTTAGAGTCAATATTTGCGTAGAGTTTGATGATATTTAGAGAATATTTTAAGCAATATGATTAAGCTCGCCTAAAATCATCTAATTTTCTTAAGTACCACCATTTTGGGTCAGATTTTGGGGGCAAGATTTAGGCATCATGTGGAAATTTATTGCCGGTTTCTTGCAAACTATCAGCTGTAGTAACTTTTGGATCAGTTTAGTAGGTAAAGAAATATTTTCGGTCACGACCGCTAGAGCTCGCCTATAATTCATTAGGACTTTTGGTTTATTAATCGCTAAATACTAACAAATAAATGTGTGTCATTTAAAACCTATTAGGTTTTTTGAAAGTGACGTCCATTTATTACCTTTGATGACGTGACTAATTAATTGTAAATATCTAATTATTTTGTTTTTTTTACAGATCGAGTTTATCTGATGCTCAGAAACACGGGGAGACAGAATCTGAAGGTGTGTAACCGTTTTATAATATTACTAGTATTATAATTATAATTTTACTTTCTATATTCCACACTAATTATAATAAACTAAAGAATACACACAATCCTGTTAAAACTCAACCAATTATTTACATAATTATATGTTCCACCTTTACCTTGTTGGGTCTATTTCCTTCAAGAAACAAATTTAATCCATTATTGTCTCACACTTGTAATTCATATAAGTAGGGCTCTTAGGGCAAATATTTTGTCATCTTTGCACAGAGAAAGGCCTTCTAATTTTTAATCTAAATTTGAAGTATTTTTATTGTTTTTCAGTAATTGTGTTTTGTATTGTGGTATATGATAAAAAGAACAGGGTGGCTAGCAGCCTGAAAAAGTCAGACAATTATTCCTAAATGAGGGATTTAAGTTTTAAAGCCAGGGAAAATTTGATTTCAGAAAAAGATAGTGAAGAAATAATGATTAAATTCAATTTAAATTGAAATAAATACGAAATAAGTAGAAGTTTCAATGCGCTGTTAAATATGTAGCTTTTACAATATTATTTTTGTACGTTAGTTTTTATTCTCGATTAAAATTTATTTTTAGCAGCAATATAATCCGGCTGATAGACAAATAAAATGGTAAAATGGTTATATGTTTCGCAGTTACAGCGCATGGTTATTGCTGCTGGAAGGCTCATAACTTCTAAAAAAGCAATCTAAAATTATACACTTGTATCACATCCCAATTCATTTAAAATTTGTATAAATGTCTTTAGAAAATTGCCTTGTAAATGTGCCTTTTCTTGTTAGGAAAGTTTTAATTCTAGCGTAAATCTTTGTTTATTTTTTACTTTGTCTTGTAAAGGAAGAGTTTTTATTTTAATTTCAAGAATATTGTTTATACTAATCTTCATAATTTTTGTTACAAAACACTAAACACATAAATAAATTCAAATTTTAAAATACCGATAGCAAAAGGCCGAGTCAACAGAATTATCTAAACTACAAAGGCTTAATTTCTGCGAGTCCTATGGGTATATTGCCTCACTACTTAACCGTTCGGCTGGATTTGTTTTTAGAATGCTGTGCAATATGGACTAGTGGGCCATGCTGCATAAATACTGTAGGCCAGCCGCAATGTATTATCGAACTACACAAATTTATTAAGTAGCAAGCTTAGAAAATCTTGTGGTATGGAACATAAATTTTACAATATTTTAGAAAGTAATTCAATATTTAATGGTTATTTATTTTTTAATAATTTTCATTGAGCCCTTGATACCAGGAGCCGCTTCTGGTTGCTCGAGGGATTAATTAAGAAAAATATTAAATTAATCACTGAGTTTTATAAGCATAATATCACTAGCTACCCTGAAAGAATAAACTTTATGTTATTTCTTTAATAATTGGTGTTGTAAATAAAATAAAAAGCAAATAGGCCTAGTCTGAGAGGCTGTAAATACAAATGCTTATGATTTGATATAGATGTAAGCCCCATATTGACCTTCCATGGGGCGCTCCTGCAGGTTTTGTAGTAATAAAATCTTTACTGTACAAACAACATTTATTTTTGCTTTAGAACAAAAACAAATACTTAATTGAACAAAATTAAAAATTATTTTTTCCAATTTAGGGTTGGCTCTAGATGTCGGCCATGTTGGCTGAAACTCCATAACACCAATGTTAAATTAAAATCCAAATTTTTCCTTTATTTTTTATCGGAAAATTATTAACGATATGTCATTTTAATATTAAAGTTATGGTCAATATGCATGCAAATGGCTTTTTCAAAACTAAGAAAAATATTTTTTTAAATATTTATTAAGAATTTAAAATATTGATTTTTAATATTTTTGTATGTTGTCACTATTCATTATAGCGAAAAACTACCAAGCCCTTCGCATGAAGAATTTTGTCCCCAAGAGTTTGGTATTTAAAAAAAAAACGCTATTTGAACAATTGCGAGTTTTAATGGATTTAGGCTGAGCAATGTCCGTGTAACCTACCGCCGCTATAGGGAGTCGCAGGTTGCTTTCTGTTTTACTAGAGCCGACCTTTAATATATAAAAAAAATAGACATGGAGAAAACTTTATATGGAAATTGCTACATGGGAATAGCTCTAAGTTCTTATGTATTATGTTCTTCCATTTCTATCTCTTTCTCTAGTGTATTTTATTTGTCTTTAATAAAATACAAAAATAAGTGTTTTGTGTAGTTTTACTGATAATCTCTTCAGAAAAAAATTACATCTAGACTTGAAAAGGTTTTTTACCCTTTTTTTGCAGAGCGAGTGATGCAGTCCATGTGCATTCGTAACTTGTTTCTATTTTGATTTGGTTGAATATCTCTGATTATACTAATATAATATAGGCAAATCTTCCTTATGATTTAGTGTTTTTTCATGTTTTATAAAATAATTTCATAGCTATTGCTGGTCTTTTGCATTCTCGAGGGGACTGAAGTTTATGATTATTTTTAGATTTGTCATTCAAATGTAAAGATCATTTTAAGTTTTTTTTTTTTTTTTGCTGTTGATGACTTTTACATGTTGTGTTCATAGTTTTGGCCAGTCTAATTCTTTTATTATAATTTCGTTTGTAATTTATGCCTACTATTTATATCCTAAGTTATGTTTGTTTATGTTTTTCTTTGCATTTAATTTGGTGAAACTAGAAATTTCTGTATTTTGTTGATGGGTACAGTTGAAGGGGTTTATGGTGATCAATCATTACATTGTACAATATTTTTATGTAATTGGCTTGCAAGTGATATTTTGAAACGTAAGTTTCGAGAGCCTCACTAACTGATTGTTCCAAATTTAAATCTTGGCCACCATCTTTCAACTATCCAATCTTCCAGACCATCTTCATCATTTGCCAAACTGACTTCTTCATCACTTTCTTCAAACATTTTTTGGTCTTTCACCTCATTCCATTTATTCTTGTTCAAAACTTGATACAAATCTTGTGATTTTGTCCTCTTCTATTGCCACATGTTTCATAATAATTCAAGAAAAATAAAACATACACAAATAAAACAAAGAAATAAGCGTTTATATTATATAAACATATTAAAGTTGGAATTATTCTATCAGTTTTTATGGAAGGTAACACAGTTTGTAAAAAAATATATAAACTAAGAAACCACAAAAGAACCAAGTGTCTAATTTATATAGAAATAAAAATACTAAACATTCACGGAAAGAGTTTGTGTAAGTTTAAAACACTATTTTCATAAAACACCATAGGTTGCTCATGAAACTATATTCTGGTTTCATATTACCCGCGGAGGTTACCTTCAGTCAGTAAAAAACGTGAATTTCCACTGAACCTAAAATAAACACAATATAACATTTCTGTAATACCATAAAAAATAATAAAAATAAATTTAAAAATTGAATTTTTTTAATGTTATTATTTTTACATTAAATTTTTTAGCACAGTTAAACATTTTTTATATTTTGGAATATAGCCTAATGGTTTAAAAAGATTAATTATTTTTTTTTAAATTAAGTAAGTAGCCTATATCTTTTAAAGTAAAAATAAATCTTGTTTATACAGAAAAGTTTACTATTTCAAAACCTGGAGGTAATGGTACGATTGTGGTACAAAGTATATGCGCCCAATGTAATAGTCCACATGCCAATTTAATTGGAAAGATATACATTTATTTCATAACTCATTTTGTAGTATCATCCACCGCAAAATAACATATCGTGGTCTGGCAGGCTGTAACCGTCGGAATAAGGGTGTGGCGCACGCCCTAAAACACCCAAAAATCGCAAAAAATAATCGGAAAGATATATACTTGATTTTGGTCTTATTTTTCAGTTTTACCTCTCCTAAACACGAATTATGTGGTCTGGCAGTCAAAAGTTGTCGGAAACTGGTTTCCAGACCGGTTTATGTTATAGCGGAAAATTGGCCCGAAAATTGAAAAAGTAAGTGGAAAGATATATACCGTACTTGATTTTGGTCTCATTTTTCAGTGTTACCCTTCCTAGACACCAATTATGTAATCTGGCAGTCGAAAGCTGTCGGAAACTGGTTGCCAGACCGGTTTTTATAAA
>JAGFPH010000043.1:957209-968296 GCA_018207615.1 Philaenus spumarius
TTAGTCTAAATTTGTGCACATACGCATGCAAATGGTTATTCATAACCAAAACCAATGTAATTAGCCTAACCTGAGGGTGTAATTAAGTCCATTTACTTTTTGAAACTATGAAGACTACGGTTACATTTTCTGAATGATAGAACATACTTTTTAGATATTTTATCTTGAAATGTGGGTATGGTTAGGAAGAAGTACTTTATAGTAAATACTAGCTGAACACTCGTGCTTCGCTACGAGGAATTGTTTTGCATCACTATGTTACATAATTGTAATATTTCTCCCTCATTTTCTTTCATCTTTTATTTCACGAAAGTGAATTATTACATGTATTTTCAATTAGTTTGGTATGTTGTTTCAACCCATAAAGGCCAAATATTTTAAAATTATTTCTTAGTGCGTCTCTAGTGCCTATGAGCATACGTGTATCAAATTTTACGTTCCTCAACGTTTTTCAATTAATATTTATAGTTTAAGGGTTTGTTACTACTTTTTAATCCCTTAGCAGAACGTTACAAAGTGTAAAACTGGTTTATTTTATATGCATCTTGTAAAAAATTCATGTACAAAATTTCAGCTCTCTAGCTTTCAGGAAAGTATAAAAATTAATATTAATTGTTTTAGGGGTTGTTACTACATTTCCACCCCTTTGCAGAACATGACAAAAATTAAAACTGGTTTGCTTTTTATATGTGATGTGTATTGTAATTTGAATATTTTCCTTTAAGCGGTAGTTTATAGTTTTTTTTTTTTTTTTTAATACACTTTGCCTAAATAGTATTTTAATAATAAATCTAGGAAAGTCAAGGAAAGTTTTAACTAACTCCTTCTAATGTTCAAGTGTTTAGTTGAGCTAGTGATGTTTTTTTTTTACAATATTTATCGAAAGTTCACAAAGTCATTAATTTCAAAGTGAAGTTTAGTTGAAGTTAATTTATTTTGTTCTTATATTTATAAGCGATTTATCTATAGTTAATTTATATTTTATACTTTTCAAGGGTTATTTTGTGAAGCTAATTTCGTAATTTTTTATTTTATACTAGTGGACCTGGCAATGCTTCGTTATTGCTTGATTTAATTTTAAGGGTGGTTCTTCCATTTCATCCCTGACTTAAGTAATCAAATTGCAAATGTTTGTTTGTATCAATTAAGAACAATATTAAATAATGTTAGATTTATAGTTGTAGGAATTTAGTGCAATTTATTTTTATTGTGTAGGGGTAGATACCCCATTTAAATCTTATTGTTTGTAGTGGCGATATTCTTCTAACAAAATCCTGGTACTAATATGTGTAAATTGTGAAATTTTAGTGAAATTATTTGAGCAGTTTTTGAGAATACAGTATATAGAAAACGTAAGTGGTTATTATTTAATTTTAAGAGTAGGCCTAATTATTCCACTTCATCCCTTTTAGTACGGGAGGTAGCGTTGCATTTTTTTCGAGGAATTTTATACCGAATAAATTTCATTTCTAGCAGTTGATTATTATTCAATATTGAACAAAATAAGCGTCAGTTGCCGCATCCGCGGTGGAACTCAAAATGACAGCATGTGAAAGTTGTCAAAAAAGTTTTTACTCCGAGTGATTTCATACCGCGCCAAAATTTAGGGGATAATTTTTTAGATCATTTTTAACCAAAAAGTAATAATCAGCTGTATAGATGATGGGGGATTATACGTCAGTCACGTATATGAACATGTCAAAAAATTTTAAATATAAAGTCATTTCATACCGTATGAAATTTATACAGCTGAATTTTGTTACATTTTTAATAATAAAGAAAATCGTCAGCTGTGTGGATAACGGGGGAGTGCATCTCATCATTGCATAGTCACTTTTACTAATGAACTGACGATCTTTACACCCACAATCATTCAGCTGACGGCGATTTTTAATTTTGTTAACAATAAAATTACCCTATGTTTCAATTTCAATCAGTAGTATTGTATTAATTTAACATAATTAATGCCACTTTACTGTGAATGACGTTTTTGTTATAGATTTTTCATACTTATTAAGTTTGTGATTAAGTTCGTGTCGGTTTAAATTATATATCAAAATATATATTAATAAAACATAAAGCGACGATTTAGATTATTTTAATGCTAGTTATTTAAATTTGTATTTTATTAATAAATATGAACAATAGGCCTATACGAAAAAAAGCTCATCTTTATTTTTACGAAAATTATTAATTGATTTCTTCGTTTAATTCTTCCGCATCATCTGTCTCATAGTTATCATTTTCTTCGCCACAATCATCAGAACTGTCTATGATGACATTTTGTTCTAGCTTAAATTCCTCTTCATTATCTTCTTCGTCACTATCTGATTGTTCATATTTATCGCATTCAACGTTTTCTATGAAAAAAATAGTACAGATATTAAAGCTTGTCGACATTATTTTAATTAAATTTCAATGAGTTATGAAAATATACGAGCAAAAAAGTATTTTCCCCATTTGCAATACACATAGGGGCTTCCAGAAGAACAATGCCAATAATGTTGTCTACATTATTTCGATTAATTTCTCTAGTAATATTATTTATTATATGTCATTGCTCCCTACTTTTTCCTTTGTGTTTAAAAAGTAATTAATCTTTGTTTAATCAATATCCTTAAACAACCTACAAGTTTATTCCCGAACATAATGATTAAAGTTATGATCGTAAGGTATTCACTTTAGTTTTTGATTTATTTTATAGCGTATATTAATTTTTTTTTAAATATTTCCGTAATCTGTGGACTTATGATTTTTTAGCTTTATGAAATTTTTTAGACATCAGCAACTGTTTGGAATTAGCAGGTATCGACAATATTTCTTAAAACTGAATACAATTTTGAAAATGCAACGTTAACATTTTTTGTTTTGGGAATGTCAATCCAATTAATAAATTTACCTAATTCTATCTTTATTTGTTCAAAATTGATTGATATTTTTCGTTCCGTTAGTGCAGAAGCAAGAAACTCTTTTTGATAACGGATTGAGTTTTAAATTTAAAACCCTAGTCGGTTATATTTTTGGGAAACACGGCAGACTTACGGGAATCCAAATACTTACCTAACAAAAATGTGATCAAGGCATGTTGTAGAATATTCAGTTATTCCATTAGTCTTGTTGATTAAATACACAAAGCCTAGATTAGTAAACATAGATAAGGTTTTGATAACACAAGTCGACTTCAATGTTTACATTTCCTTCACACAACAATAGGACGTTGCGTTGGTTGCAATTTCGGACATAAAAGTATCTAATTCATTGATGAACTCAAACACACTAAAACTTTGCAATGTATACATACCGACAGTTAAATTGTCAAATTATACATTATTTATGTTAATATTTAAACATGCAGAATCACATTCCTACTTACAATAAAGGGATCTTTTCAAAACAAAGTATATGCACTGGTCATAAGCCGCATTTCAATGCTTAAAAACTGATTTCATAGTTTAGGCCTACTCTTACTCCAAAAACGTATTAGTGTAAAGAAGGAAGATATACTTCCCAGTACATATCAGTATATATATTCAGTGTATATTCAGTTTATGTATTTAGTAATAATTTTTAATAAGTAATAGATTACTATGATTAAGACATAAATGACCTTACCTTGATTTATAAGATGATGGCTCAGAACGAACACTTGAACGATCATTTTTCGATAAAGCAGTAAATAGTCATTAAAAATTTGAATGATACTGAAAATCATTTATTTCTACTGGTCCTTTAGTGTCTTTCATGTATAAATTATATTTTTGTCGTATTTCTAGAATATTTTTACATTTTCTAGATAACTTGCATTGAACGAATGAAGAGGTTCATTTCTTTTAAAACAAAATATACAAATTGGTTTTGTTTCAACAGATATTTTAGGCACATTATGTTTCAACAGCACAAACAGAAACTAAAATTAACTAGTCGAATTTTATGCATCAGATAAAAGTGTTTATAATTTGCTTGTATGAGTTTGTCTCACTAGTAACCAAGCTAGGGTCAATTCTACCTGGAGCCTGACGAAAAATATCTTAGTGAGGGGTAAGTCAGATTAGTGGAACCTTCGCAGAGAAGAAAGTTTAGTATTACAGTACATAATAATATAATTTAAAAGCGGCACGGACTTAATTATTATGAAAAACTATTACAGAATCGCCTTTCACAGCATTAAGTGGCATTAATTATGTCAAATTAATATAATACTGATTGAAATTGAAACTTAGAGTAATTTGATTGTTAACAAAATTAAAAATCGCAGTCAGCTGAATGTCTGTGGGTGTAAAGATCGTCAGTTCAATAGTCAAAGTGACTACGCAACGATTAGATGCACTGAGCGCGCAGCATGTTTATGTCGCTGACTGACGGACTTTCCCCCGTTATCCACACAGCTGACAATTTTCTTTACTATTAAAAATGTATCAAAATTCAGCTGTATAAATTTCATACGGTATGAAATGACTTTATATTTAAAAAATTTTGACATGTTCATATACGTGACTGACGTTTAATCCCCCATTTTCTATACAGCTGATTATTATTTTTTGGTTATAAATGATCTAAAAAATTATCCCCTAAATTTTGGCGCGGTATGAAATCACTCGAAGCAAAAACTTTTTTGACAACTTTCACATGCTCTCACCTTTAGCTCCACCACTACTGGAGTAGCTGACGCTCAGATCTCTTATGTGTTAAGGGAAAACTATTATTGCTATGATTTTCAGCCGGTATGAAATGACCCGTTCAAATGTAGCGCTACCTCCCGTACTATTTGACTTAAGTAATCAAATTGCAAATAGTTTTGTATATCCCTTCAAAATAATATTACATATTATATAATTTAGCTTTATAGCTTGTAGGAAGTTAGTTTAATTTGTATTTATTGCTTAGGGGTAGCAACCCCATTTCAACACCTTTGAATTGAAATCTAAACCATTCAGACACCCTTTTAAACAAACACACAACATTTTATTAAAATTGGTCCAGCTGTTTAGGACTTCAGTGACATACACACGTACAGAAGAATTATATATATTGAAACACAGCCCCATCTTACTTACAAAACCTAGATAAAAAATGTTTGAGTGCGGTGCTTTATATTTAATATAAACATCATTTCATCAATACCTCGAGCTTTGCCGTGAGTGGGTAATTGGCGCGCCTGCTGCCTTCCTTAGATGTGGTAGCCGTTTCTCAGGCTCTCTCTCTGGAAATAAAAATCCTTAAATTTGCAATAAAAAATCATTTTAATAAAAAATATCCTATATTTAAAGTTGGAATAAATCACACATTTTGGGAAAAATTCATCAAGATAGGTTGAGTAATTTTGGAGTTCATCGCAGACAAACAACACTCGCATGATTTAACACATGTATTACTCGAATGCAATCAATTAATGTTAAAATTGACTTTGTTACTTATTACAAAGTATTTATAAATTACTTTTGTTAGATCTTGTGATATCAACTCTCTGAACTTTTAATGAATTAGGCCTATTGACTTTGAATTAATAAAAAGAACGGCTAAGGGGTTGGTGGAGTTCATATTAAGTAAAACAAATTCTAATTCAGAAAGATTTATTATCAGTAAGAGTCTAGATTTATTTGATACGTCAAGAATTATTGAAATTTCGGAAAACAACGGGGAGATTCAGGGAAATTGAAAATTAACTTTTTGTAGGAACCCTAAATAATTAAAATAGATTTCTGGAATTGCGCCGTTATAAACTGTATCGGAGGGCTAAAACTGATGGAGAAATAAGATTCATTTCACTGATTTACAGATTTTATACAAATATATTCTAATTACCAGTTATAGATTATTGGCTAGACTCTTGTTTTTTAATGGGTTAAAATTAGTACTTTTTATAGTGTGACTTAATAAAACATAAGTGGGAGTTATTGATTTATCCCCTACCCCTTTCAAAAATCTTAAAATCCGAATTTCAAGACTATTTGACAAAGAAAAAGGCTGGGTTTATAAAATAAAATGTCTTGAAATTATATATAGCCTACAATTTGAAAACTTATTACAAAATGGGGGTTTCCATTAGAAATTTTAAAGTTGGCAGCCATATTTTAAAAATTGATGATGTTATCACAGTTTTAAACCAACCAAGTTGTACGAAACAGACTTTACTTTAAAATGAGAGGCTAAACATCCGTCTAACTTTGTTAGAATCCTAGAAATCCAACTGCTTTCAGACTTTTTATTCACCCTGTATAATGTTAAAGATGATTTTTTTTTAAAACCGAAACTAAAACTTACACTTGGTTGAATGTGGAATGTTCATGGCCACTCAGTTTACTAACGAAGAATAATCTTATCTTATCAGTGAATTTACTAAACCGAATATCTAGCTGTCAGGTTTAGTCGTTATAAAAATAACATAAAAGTTAATTAGCCCTTTAGATAAACTATTTACATATTAGTATGTATGGTTTCATGACCGGTACGGATCCCTTGGGCCATCCGAACACAAAGCTGTATCCAAGCTATTGTGTAGCTGACCCTTACCACTCGTATGTTCAGAGAAGCTTGCCAGCAAACCAAACATTGGTGATCGTATATCGAGGCTAATCAGCCTGATAAAACTTGCAGTGACATCATATCCCACACAGGCATTTCTAGAATATTTGATTTATATGGGTCATTATTTGTTTCGCTTTAAAACAGCTGCTACATTTACGATTCATTAAGATTAGTAAAAAACTATGGATGGGAAGTTATGTTTTGCGGGAAGCGTACTTTGCACTTAAAATATTTTCTAGACTTGAAATACAGCGAACTAATGTTTTTGTTGACAATGTTTCTAAGTCTTTTAGATCTTTTTTGTCAAACAGAAGGCAATGGATTGGTTTAATTTTGTCTGTTATATACCTTTGTAAATTATTTGTGTATTTGTGCCAGTTGTTTTCTCATGACAGTATTACCTTATATGAGTAATACTTCAACAAATCCAAACGACACATACAATAACATTTTTAGCGACGAAGTAAACCTTTTTAGTGATAGTGAAATCAAAAGTAGTGACTGACATTTCTGAGCTGGTTAAATCGCCAAAATGAATTGCATAATTTTCGGTACTTCAGTTTAGTGAGAGTTTTACCTCTCCTTCTATCTTTATTTACTATAAAAAAATGTGTGATTGTTTTAAACTTTTTCTATATATTTGTGTTTAAACTAGAATTTAGATAAAGAAAAATTGATTATCCAATGGAAAAAGATGATTTGTACATATGTTTACATAACAGTATTTTAAAACTTTCCCCTTTTACAACCCCTCCCCAATTTTTCATTTAAGTTTAGCTGTCCATATCACATAGGCTTACAATTGGCGTGCGAAGCACGCAATGCATTGTGAAAATACTCCCAATATGTGGGTTGGAGTGCGTTGAAAATACTCCCAATACGGGGGTTGGTGTGCAATGCTCTGTGTGTCGGCCACTTCTCATAGTGTTCAGTGTCAAGCTCACATGTGCATCCTTAGCAGTGAACGTGTTACAGAGATGTACCGGGTACTGATGTTTTTAGTCAGGTTAGTAGCGGTTTGCTCAAGTGCCAGCATTCACGCCGGTATCTGTACCAAGATAAAAATGATAAATAGAAGTAATGGATATAGGTTGTTAGGCTTAAGTCCTGGTACATTGCGATACATAGCATAGTTATAACTGTGTAACTGTGTCAGATGGAAACGCGTTTGACTGTTAAATGTGTTTTGTCAGAAACTTTGTACATTGTTCAAGTTTTAATTTTATAATACATTGCACTGTCTCAGGTAGGCCTACTCAGGTAGGGCTATAGCGGAACAACGGAAAGCTCTTGATCGCCTAGGACTTTCTACAGATTATGTTCCAAAAAAAATATAAAATATATTTTCTCGCTTTTAAAAAAATTGTAAGCATATAAATGTTTTACCTCTAAGTTATAAATCTCTGTGCAGAAAGGCCTACTTTATGAGATAGCAAATGTTTAAACAGCATTCCAGGACGTTATCACATAATTTATTTTCTGATATTATAAATGGCCAGAGTTATAATGAAATAACCCAGTGAAATGTGATTCCTCATAACTTTTTCACAATAGATTTCCTGTAAAGTGTACGAGTAGCCTACCTCTGACACCATAGTTTTACTTTTGGAAATTAAGAGTGGAATTGAACTGAAGTTTATTTAATGAAAGTAGGCTAGTGTTCCGGAGATTAATTTACTGAAAGTAGGAGATTCCGAAGTCAAATTCTCAGTGTTTCCAATTTTATTAAATTACTCAGAATGTTGCGATTATTTCCGAATAGCACGTTCGGAATTATCCTGTTATGGAAGCAAAGTCCGAGTTCGAATAAGACGGTCTACAAATATAAGTCAAGGTCGGTGGAAAGTAATATATTCCGAATAATCTTTAATTGGGGGTTGTTCTGTTTAATTTATGGAATTGATTTAAATTTTGTTTTCAAAATAAAATATAAATTATGATTACCGTATGTAATCACTACATATATTTTTTCATTAATATGATAATAATTCATTATAGTTCTGTTTTAGTAAAATATTGTCAATTCTGAAGCAATGTTAGTAAAGCAAAGAATAAAATCGAAACGATTAAAAAACACTTAGAAGGTTAAACGCTAAAATTTATGTCGTCCATTTAAAAACGTGAAACATAAAAAATGCCATTGTCATAAGACAAAAGTAAACATTTTGAAGAGGTTTTTATTTTAACTTCAATTTATAAATTGTATGAAAACAAGTATTACTATAATAGTACAAAGTAAATAAACCCAAATAATATTAAAAAAGATGAAAAATATTTTCTAATTTTAATATATTCGGTTATTCTGTTTCAGTCTTAGACTAAACTAATAATACGTTTTGATTTACAATTTTATTAGCAACATTTTTTGATTGCTAACTTAATGGTTTACAAACTAATAGAAAGGGCTTTGTTTGTTTATAAATAAGGTAAGCTTGGATAAGCGTGTCAGCTTTCTCGCATAAGTTATTTTCGGTCAGTTTATTACGCACCTGTAATAAAATTAACACAAAAACAGATGTGACCTAGCTGCAGCGGAGAATGGGCGTGAGCTGTATTTTCTTACAAAGTTTCATATCACTAATTCTTGTGAACAAAATAAAATAGATAATATACTGCTGGAATAATTAACGTCTAAAGTAATCATGTCTAAAGTAAAGATCGCCGCGTTGTCTTAATTATTATAAGTACTGTTAAAGATTTTGTAATTTTAAAGATTAACATTAATATTTTCTTTTACTACTGGCCAAGACAACGAAAAAGCCAAGGTTATAAAAAAACTGGTCTGATGTTTGCAAGTAGGGTTCAAATGAATTGGAGATTTTGTTTGCTAAAGAACTAAAACAAATACAATATCTCTCCAGAATGCAAATACAAAAAAACATAACAATACTTTGACAACAAAAGAAAAACTTTGAAGAATAAAATAAACAATATCTGTCTGGAACTTAAACTCAGATTTATAAGATTTTATTTTAAAATAATAATTACCTTAAAAATAATAAAAAGTACATATATACGTGAAATATTTTTTAAAAACCATTACAAAAAATAAAATAAAAATAGTGTGGTTCACTAGATACCATAAAATAATGAAGAAATTGAATGTATAATAAGTATAAAGTTAAAATAACTTCTTTACTAAAGCAAACCAATAAGCATGCTTGATGATGACGTCATCGTAAAATAACTGATTATATTAAAACCAATTTTATAAACAAAAGTTTTGGAATAGGGCTCTATACAACATTTAACTTTATCACTTCAAGGAGAACATAGTTTGATCCTTTTTTTGCTCTACTTATATTAAATTACAAAAGAAGAAACAAAACAATAAAGTATAGTCTGTTTCAAATCTAGCCTATATTTTTCTGTCAAGATTTCATTAATCAATATTAAATATTGGTTATTGTTGAAAATTAAAAAAAAAAACAAATGTCATTAAAACAGTTTCTTTATGTAATATTCTTTTCTTTTTCTTATCTGAACTAAAAACTTTGTATGTAGCGATATGAAGAAGCTGGTTCCAAATTGTCTGTGAGAGTCCCACGATGTCAGCCAGTGCACTGGTCGGAGTGTGTATATCGGCAAAAACCAAGTTTGCAATATTAACATAAAACTTAATGTTTTTATTTTATCGTAAGATGAAATAATATTAGTTCTTGATTCTATAGAATAAAACTTGTCCAACAAACATAAAAACAGTTGTTTTTTTTCACTTCGCTCTAAAGTGTAATATTAAACGTCAGTAGTTGTTCACAATTTAACAAATATAACACTTCGGTTTAAATCCAACCATCTTGCACACGTAAGTTTAAGTTTAGTTGCACACACCAATTTATCGGCGAACCAAACACAGTTGCAGTCCAGACCTAACTCTGCCCAAAACAAGCGTCCGACTCGATCCTTAACCGGATCAGCTGATAAGTTACCGCAAACAAACTAATCGCAACCACTGGCTGTCTTTAAGTAAACATAGGCTACAGTCACAGTTGGAAGTTAAAAATTTGAATTAACGTCATCAAACAAAACATGGGATGTAATACGTCTCAAGATGTCAATGAATACAGAAGGGACAGTTGAGTTTTTGTTCGCAATCGGGTGATTTTCCGATTTTTTAGAAACTCGATTCCGATTATCATTATCAAGCGATTATTTACATCACTGACTGAAAGAAAATATCTCTGTCTTCAGTAACTCAGGAGCTACAAAATCAAACTATAATTTGATTACAGTTATAGTTTGATTATTGTAACTCGTGCAGCACTGAAGATGGCGACATTGTCGTTGAAACACGTTTACGTAAATAATTACTTGTGAGAATCTGTAATAGAGTTTTATTCTAACAAGTATATCAACCCACAAGTCAAGCTTACTATTTAATTACGTTTTGAGGGGAGTATTTGGAGTACTAAACTTGACAACTACACATCATAAAATTGTTTAAAAAACAAGTTTTGATATCTTTAAATAAATCCCTTTTCAAAATGATACCACACTCAGACGTTTTAGAATACATTATAACTGTGGCACATTTCATTGTGATGCCTTCATCCCTTCATTGT
>JAGFPH010000043.1:975392-995770 GCA_018207615.1 Philaenus spumarius
AAGTCTGGTTTATATTTGAACCACCCTCATATTTATAAAGGGGGCTCGTAATATTACTATTCAAGAAACTTGAGGGTAATGGAAAATCGGGATATGGGCAGATGGAAACTGAAAGTAAGAACCAAATTGTTAACAGATGTATAATAGTTATTCTTTATATTTAAATTAAGATCTTATATGTTAAATGCCTATGTGGATAAAAGAGTAAATGTTTTTTTATTTTACACAGCTAATGTTATCGGAGGGGAAATGCCACAGTACAATGTCAACAAGACGTTTGCCGATCGCAGGTATAAAGTGCAAAGTGCGCGTACTTACTTCTACCTCAATGAAGCGACTTGTGAACGTAATGCAGAGACGTTCATGGACTGTCTTCATGCTGTTGCAGGTAAGATACTATTTATTTTTGATTGTCGTTACGGCTTAACCTGCTTCAAAGACCTGTCCACTGCTGTAGTACCACGGACCTTCCTACAAATGCCTTTAGGTCTTCTTCTGAAATTTTAAAGTGTTAATTGTTTGTCCGTTTGTCTCTCCGTCGCCGTTGAATTTCTCTTAAATGGAGAAAGATATCGCAATGAAATTTCACACAGTTACAAAACATGAAAACCTGTGTGTATTCCAATAATCAGAACTGACAAATATTTTACTATAGATTTTTGGGGCTCCAAAATTACACTGAGCTTGATGCCCAAAACATACTTTGATAGGTAGGCCTACTGTCGTGTAGGGTATTGTTTAAATATTTTGTTACGGTTCATATATAGATTTTAAACTATTTGTGAACATGTAGCTTCTCTAAAACCCAAAGCTTCTTCCCTCTATTTCCAAAACTAAGATATTGAAAAATAGTTTTGACAAAGGTACTTGTATACTTTATGATAAAAATATATTTTCCTCTCGTGCTGTTTATAGTACTACCGTATTTTGGAGCCGGTCACCTTTCACTGGTTATTGTTGTTGATTAGTTAATGTTTTTATAAAAATATGTTTACGATTGGATGCTTGGTTCATGCATACAGTACGAGACAAAAGAAGCAGTTCCGCTATCCAGTACTTAGGCTTAGAATAATTGAACGAAGGCCCAGATTAGGTTGGCATCAAATTTCTTAGTAAACAGCCCTGAAAAAAATTAGATTCCTACCAGATAAAAATTACTAAAATATAGTGGATGTGGCCTTTTGTAGGCCACCTTGAGTGTGAATTTTAGTGTTGTATTTTTTTATTTATTTAAATATTACCAAATTCCGTGCATACAATCATGATACAAGGACCTATAGGAGGCATAAATAACCGTAGATAGGTTGGTCCTAATCAAACAAGAAAAACGAAAGTGAGATATCACTCGCCCAAAAACAATATACAAATCAATATTAAAAAAAAAACTCTACTAATAACTTTATTATACCAAAAAACAGAACCATTAACTATATCATAAAAACAATACAGATAATAAATTGCAATTACACAATATCAATGTTTTTGATTTGTTCTATAACTTTACTTTTTTAAACTTTTCTACTAATGTCTAGATCTTTAATTGGCAATTCATTGAAAAACTTTTTAGCATAATAGGTATAACTTCTTTGACCAATTGTAATCAAGTGTCTTGGAAAACTAATACTTCTAAAGCGTGCATTAATTGTATTTAGAACAAATTCCTTTTCAAGTTCACCATTTTGGTACATAATTGGCATTTACCACAAAAACTTGTCTGATATCCAAGGGTTTATCAGGATCACTTTCACCGATTCCCATTATCCTCAAAATATGTTTTTGTAATCTGTCCAGAGGATCAAACGCAGCATCATATAGACCACCCGAGCCAATTATCCCATGCACTGCCACACTGTGGAAGAGACCATAGTATATTTGCAACAACTACTTGCATATGAACATTCCACTGTATGTTGTAATCATATGCAATTCCCAGATATTTACAGCTTTCAACCCTTTTTCACATGTTGTCCATTAATCACGACATCCATGCCATCAGGAACTGAATCCTTGTAGTTGCCAAAAGTTACATACACTGATTTTTGTATATTCAGTATAAGGTTGTTCTGGTATAACCACGGAAAAATGAAATCAAGCTTTGCAGACATTGGCTCACCCAACTCAGCCCAACTGCATATAGTGGTATTTAAATATACACCGAGTGTAGAAAATGTATGGACACACACCCATATATATCTTGATATAAAAAGATGGAAATGCTTACTTAAACAGATATACTGTATACAGATGTAGTTTTACTGTGATTTAATGTCAGTCCATTCCTAACAGCCCAATTTTTGTTAGCATTAACCCTTGAAATGTATATCTAAGGAAATTAGCGATGGGTCGATACCAAATATTTTGATTCTCGATACCGATACTTCGAAAAATTCCCGACCCTCGATACCAATATTTATCAATAAGAAAGAAAACAGTAATTCAACAAATTATTTGTAATAAATACAATCTCAGAATTACCTATAACACTTCATTTTTATGTTAAGCCCTTCCATCAGTGATACTTACCACTAAGATACATGTAAAATATCATTATCATTTTATTGCTGGTTAAGGATGACACAAAATTCTAGAGATTTGGTTAAATGATCTTGACATTTAATCTGGAACCATGGGTATCTTATAGATTTTCCATCATAACCAACATAATCTTATACACAGTACATTACGATTTGTATTTACACCTATGCAAAAATGTCTTTGTTTTTTAGAATAAAGATGTATTCTACAAAAACATAAAAGATGCAGTATGGCTTTGTTTTGGGATCCCAAAACGGCATGGAACTTACTAACCTTTCCCAAACGTTGACTTATGCCTGTAATAAACATAATATTTAAATGATCAAAAATCAGGGTAAAAGCTTTGAAATAATTCAACAAAGTTGAAATAATTCTTGGATGTTGAGACTTTTCAGTTTAACAGAAAATAATTTCAAAATTCAAACCATAATCGAAGGTGAATATCTAACAATTTATTTCAAGATTATTGGATGGATATTTGAAATAGGTGAGTGTTCATAAGAAAGCTTAAAAAATTAGGGCCTACGGTAATTGATAAATATTTTCATAATACATTATTGTAGGCCTTACTATAATTAATTGTTCTATAACCGGCTTTCAAATAATTGTTATAACCTACGACTTATTCATAAAGAGAATACAAAGCACTAAATACTTATATCGTAAACTAGTGGCTTGTAGGGGCAATTGCCCCTATATATAGGCTATATTTCTAGGAGCAATACTTCTTCGTGATGGCCTACCTTTGCGAGGTGGTCTTCCAGCGTTATTCATTATAGTAAAAAAGTACAGTTGAAATAATTTGATGATGTGTTTAATCATAAAGCCTAAGCTTTGATTTTAATTCTCACTTTGAAACAAAAACACAGCTACAATAACAAAACACATCACAAAACTGCACATTCAGGTGTTTTTAACACTGAAATCACTTGATTTACACCTACATATTCTCATGCTATTTAAATGGGAGTTATTATATACAGTCACCTGTTTTTAACACTAAAATCACCTGCTTTACTACATATTCCCATGTTACTTAAATGGCAATTATTCTATTTCGTAATAAATTTTCGTGACACAATTAACAAAAATGAATATTTTCCCCCAAAACTTCATGTCCAGACCTATAAAATGAGACCTCTCCCAGCTTTCTACGACCTACAGTTCGCTCACAATTTAATTTGCAAATTTGGACATACGGAATTAGATATATAGATAGAGGAATCAAATAATAAATACATTTCACTTTATCATAAACACCAATATAAAGAAACTCTATTACAACACTATACAAAATATCGCATCTAGCATATTGGATATTTTCAGTATCGATTTTAAAATGTTTCCAAACTTCTGAAGCCATTGCTAACCTAACACTAAAGTGAACTAAGAAAGAATATATTATTCACTTAAAGAAACTATCAAATTCAAAACCCAAAACAAAATCATAACCAAAACAGTTTTACTCGTAACATAAACTCACTTTTCAACACAATGCAATGTGTCACTCATAACTCATAACCTACAATACACAATGATATAAACTGAGTATATCTCGGTATTTATAAGCTAAAGTATCGGTGGTATCGAGAATCGACCCATTAAGGAAATGTTTCATATCATCAACACTAAGAACTCAAGATAAAAAACATACACCTAGCTCTGAGCAAACATATTACTTATTTTAAATTAAATATATTCAAAGACTAATAATATAATGAAATACTAGTGCATTCTTTGTCGTCTGTGGATCGTGAGGTAAGGAAAACGGATGAAAAGTAGGAGGAGGATGTATGCACTAGAATTTATGTTTCTAAAATGTAACACAAATGTAGTAAAATAATTTCAAAATATACCGCGAGTCGGTCAGGGAAATTGAGAAGAAAAATCAGGGAAATAAATATGGAAATTCTGTAGGAACTATAGATTGAGACGGTATCGTGTTGATTTAATTATTTTTGTAATCTTAATTATAAAGCTAATGTGGACAATCAAAGCCGCTCAAGAAATCTTTGCGAGATAGATAAGAGGTTTTGAGTGATAGGTTGATTCAGATTTCATTTAACCTAACATGATATAATTAGGCTATATAAAATAAACTAGACATGTTTGTATTCACCAACAATTTGTTCTTGTTTTGTATATTTCTTCCTTTTTTTTTTGGTTTGTGTAAAAACCAATGTATCATTTGGGGCCAAACTTTTGAAATTAAAAAACTTGACTTTTATTTATAAAAGATTTTAGGATATACGACAACAAATATATTTTTTAAATTTCTGGCTTCACCATAACAATATAACTTCTAGACTTTTAGAAACAAAATAGTTTATAAAAATACATGTATATGATGGTTTTTGCATTTTTAATGTAATTTATACTTTGGGCCTGAAACTAGCAAACGCCAGTATCGAGGGAAAATAACAGATGTTTGTGAAATTAACAAAAATTCAAAAGAAAGAAAAGGAAAGATGGTTAGTTTGGTATGTAGAGTCACATCTGTTCTATAGTTTAAATGGAAGTATTAATGACTTGTAATTTAACCTTCATTAATTCCTCAGCTTGTTATATAAATAATCTAAACTTATCTGATAGGGCCTACATATATTCTATCTAATCGCTCATTAACACATTACGCAATCTTTGAATCATTTAGTCATTGTTTCTGCTGGAAATGGGCAACTGATAACTTCCATTTCTGTACTCTTAACCCTTAAGTTGTTGTGTGGGGCTGGCGGACCAGACTTTGAGGAAATTTGTTTTTGTTCTAAGTTATGAAAATCCTCAGCCGATTTCGTGTATTTTTGTACCGCTTAAGATATTATGGAATCTAACAGAGAGATTAATATATAGTTACTTTTATTTCATCAGGCTTTTTGTGATCTATGGCGTCCTGTAAACTGACAACTGCGGTTTCAACTTCACAGAGTCATTTTCAAGTCACACACAACACTCTTGAATTAAATTGGTTAATTTAGTATTGTGATCAAGAAGTAGGACTTACAATTAAATATTTAAATAATGTTTTAATGAACATTTTTGCAGTAGAAACATTTCAACAACAATTTCAGATGTCCCATGGAAGGTTTAAAAAAGGAAAAAGTTAAATGTATTCGTTTCTGGGAGATTCTAGCTTAAATCCAATTTATACTGTATATCGCCCCGCCTACAGATATGGTAAATTATATAATTTAAATTTAGCAGTTGGTGCTAAAGTGCGCTCAGCTTCTGCCCATAGAGCATGAAGTCTAAAGTTTGAGTCTCCAGATTTTGATACCGCAAATTTTTGTCTTGTAGGCTATATTCAGTCTTAAAAATCTTTTTACATATGTATAAATGCAACAGATATAAGTTGCTGGCCTATGAAATTGTTGGTGTTAAATGCAGTAACTGTATTACGTATGCTTGTTTGTTAGTCGCTAAACAAACAAAAATAAGCCTCAAATGCACAAATATTGTACTATGTATGCACAGTACTAGCATTATTTTAGGAGATAACTAGATTACAGTACATTGCAGGAATAAATAATAAGCAAGTTAGGCACTGCACACTTTATTTTTAAACACAACACTTTTACCTTGAAATTTACATTTTTACCCACACATTTTTTGAAACAGTCAGACACTTCCTTGTTGACATTGTGTTAAATGTACTTATACTAGAAAACATGTGAACACTACAATAGATATATAAAACCAAAGGCAAAACTGTAGGCAGGCTATAGACTACAAATTCTTGAAAGCCTAACCCGTTTGTTTGTTTAAGAGACGGCATCTGACCACCAACTAAATGACCTGGAGCCAAGCTAGATGTAAACTTCATAAATGCGTGACCCTATAGATTATCCTTCCAAAACTCTCTATTTTTAGCCCATTGATTCTTGTTCTGTAGATTTGTTATAAACTTTTCTTTCAACTTCGTTATTATAGGAAGTCTAAATTTATCTAAACATTTAATTTCTTAAATGTCTTCTAAACAAAATTTGTTATTTGGAAAATTTCGTTAATCGGAAGTTCGACTGTATTTTCTTGCAAACTGCATCAAAGTGAACCCGTTCTGAAATAACTTACTTTTCAAATTTGTTAAATGTAGTACATGTTAAAAAATAGCAAAGTCTACATCGATTATTTCAACAGAAAGTTGTCCAGACGTGCCAAATACTAAAACAGATAGCTGTAATGAAATGCAAACAACCTTAATCAAACATTGTCTTGGTTACTAGGTCTTGGTTGCTATGCGCAGAGCGGCAGTATTGAATATTGAAACTACCAGTGATCTATGTAGACGTTAACTATTAAAGTTGTACTTACTCTCGTAAATGTGTCTAATGCTAAATTATATTATTAATGAACCCTAACATAGCGATAGCCTAACACACTCTTTGAATGCTATCTTTAGCTTTCTGTAGTAATAAAATGTTCATAGTGTTATACATCATAAAATTGAATATTAATTGCGTAAACATTTTATATTTTTTTACCTTTGTATATTTTTAAAACCCTATATATATACTTTTATTTTCAAATGTTGACTTTTTAATGAAAATAAAAAATGCTTGAACAAATTGTAAGTAAAACCTCTTATATGCGGATCAATGTGGCGCCAGCCTATCCGGATTCCAAAAAATCCTGATTTCAGAGAGGCTTTTTTAATATGGGTGAAGTGGTGGAAATGAATAACAAATCATACAGTATACCATTTTGTGGTAAACACTCTAAAAAAGAGTACAAACATTTCCAAATAATTAGTGTACTGAAGTAAAACAACTACCGGACGTATACTAATTTATGTGCATTGAAGTTTAGAAAAAGTACAACTTAGGCTTACTAGTATTAGTATTCAAGTTAATACAATTACCGTAAATTAAAAATGGCGGAAAATAATAAAATACAGTGAAAACTTACTTTGTACAAGTTTAATTTGCACTCAAGTCATTTTTTGTTGTTGTAAAAAACGATGTAATTGTGGCTCGCTGAACCCGCTTCTTTGACGAAATATCTCTCCATCTCCGAAAAAGCAAGAGATCGGCCGCTGTAGCTTCTTCTTGTTGTTCGACGAAGTCGATCAGCTGTTCAAACGCCTGGAATGCTTCACAATGCGTCATGGATTGTTTTGGGTCTTCATCTTCGACAGGTACTGGCTCTGTGTTCACTAAACCGATAATATCACTGTAAGTAAATTCATAAACTTCATCTTCATTCATCCACTCATTTACTCCACCATTGTTTATTTCTGCACAACAGGTAACGTTTCTGAGAAGTTGAACAATTTCTTCGTTTGTTTCACTATCTTGTGTTTCCGTTTCTGGCTCTACATCATTCCCATTCCACTGATCACTTTCTGGTTTCTGGGACTTGCTTTGTGGTGATTCACTTGCTTTCTATGCATTCACGGAAACAACGCCCTGTTGCCCAACTCAAAAACATCATTCGCTATCCGGTCGAAAATATTCATTTTTGTTAGATATATTTATTATTTTTGACTACGCCGGATATCGGAGTTTTCGGATATGAGAGGTCCGGATAAAGAAGGTTTTACTGTATTTTATTATTTTTTACTACGCTAGATATCGGAGGTTTCGAATATGAGAGGTCCGGATTAGAAAGGTTTTACTGTATTAAATATTTCAAAAAGGTACTCTCAATAAGCCAAAAAACCACATTCATAAATGCCTTTTAAATAATTGAATTTATCTATTTGTCAAACAATCTTTAATTAAATAACTTTTGTAAATTAGTATGTAACAAAAATTAGTATGTGAAAAATAAAAATAATTGTTTCATGTAAAAAGTGACGTACGTTACATATTTATTTTTTAACGTTCTCATTCGAAACACGGTAATGGACGCTCTATCGGATGCTTTTTTTGATACATTCCACCAAAGATGATTTAAATTTACATTATAAAACTGACAGTTTTAGTAAAATATGTTATGGTTTCAGAACAAAAAAATCACATAGCCAGGAAAGGAATTGAAATTTATGTATACTTATTGAAAGTGAAGAAGTTCGGCAGCTAGTTTAATCCTTCTGTCAGTCCGTTCTCTGATATCAAAACATTATAATTTTGGCAATGCGCACACAAATTTATTCACAGCTGACCGGAAGGTACTGAACCAAGTGCGCTTGAAGAGTAAACGACACCGGAAGTAAGGGCAAAATTTTTCACGCCGTCTTACGAATCTGTGATACCATTTCAAGCAGGAGTTGAGTTCCGCCGTAACATTTCTTCTGCCCCGTTGCTTTACAAAGATTTTCAACTAAACATTGCTGGTAATATTGGAAATCAAAAGTTGTATTATTTAAAATATGCTTATGTAAACTGACAGAATTGTAGACAGAGAATAAAAAAACAATATTACACCAGATGACGGTTTAATTTATTATGTTTTTTAGTTAATATTTTATTTTAAACCTTAATTGCTTATTTGCTGATTGTAATTGTTTTTTACTTTCAAGAATTTAATAAATAATGGCAATTTATGTATTTTTCCGCATGTTTTCATTGTTCAACAAAAATGGGGGGGGGGGGGGCAAACCAAACGCAAAATGGTTAGAGATACGACCACAGTCTAGATACAACAAATGTTCAATATGTGAGCCCTTTGATTTGATTCCGAATCAATTTATGTTGATACTGGACATTTTTTAAATGTTGGAAAATTTTTAGAAAAGTGTAGAAAATTGGACATTATTCAATCGGGTAAATAATTATGAATGTTTAGTAAAATTTTAAGCTCTAAAAATAAAACTGTTCAGTGAAAGAAAATAAAAATAAAAAACTAAAATTTTTACGTCATCTTGAAAGAAGACCCAAGTAAATCAAAACTTTTTGGTCAAAATGTTTACTTTAAAAATACTTTTAAATGACACCCACTTTTTGCATCTGATATTCTCTAAAAACTACATCCATTCCAAAAATGAATCCTTTCATTCTTAGTTGAGAGTTAATAGATACAGTTTCAGTTGAAACCAAGTCAAGTGTCTAAACTAATTCTTTTGTTTGTTATAAGCACCGCAAGGGTGGTCTGTTCGCCCAATTTTCCTTAGGTAAAAACAATTTAAAGTCTTCTTATTTAAGGGTTAATAATGAAGGATCAAAAAGTACTTTCTCTCTACCTTTTGCTAAAGGCGAGCCGTAATTATGTTTACAAATTCACTCTAATTGAATGAAACCACGAACCACAAAACAAGGAACAAAAACCGATAGCTGAACAACGTAATGGAAAGTCATGTTTTGTCTCCACATTGCTCTAATACTTTTGTATTTAATTATGGCTTCCTGGTCATCTGAGCAGAATCTCTTCCGTATGTTAAGTAAGACTTTTAAAAGTAGATGTTAAACTTGTGAAATATTATTGTTAAATGGATTTATTTTTAAGGGTGTAATTGTTAGTAGATAGTGTCGCTTCTTCCACTCCTCACCAAGACGTGCTGTGGAGGGGGAGAGTGGAGTAAAACCTTAATATTGTAGTTCATTAGTTCAAAAACCTTCTGAGGATGATGGCTATGTCATCGAAATTAACATCAGGTAGATAGCTTGCAACACGACTGGGTTACAAAAAGTATATAGCCTATTTTTTAATAAATTTTATTGAATTTTACTTCACCAAATATTTTATTACAGTTTATTACTTTTTTGGTTTTGTGTTCATTTGACTGACGGGTACTCAGTATGTGAATTCAGGCTTGTGAAAGAATAGCACATAAATTGCTTTAAAACAATCTCGAAATATGTTTATTGAAACAGTTAATAAAAAGAGAAACATATACAAAAATACATAAATTAATGTGTTATCCAAATATCAAGTGATTTAAAGAGAGCTTATATGAGATTATAAAAATACTTCTTACATACCAGCTGGTTTTAATACAATGTTCATTGTGCACACTTTCTCACCCCACTGTCTTTTTTAATTATGTTTTATCAATGAATGCCCTTCTTAACGCCTGAGGCTACGTGAAGAAAAGTAGATCTCGTATCTGTTTAAATCGGTTTAATCTTTTTGTGTCGATGGAATTTTCTTTAAACTATATGCACATTCTAGACCATTCTAGGTACTGTTGCTTCGAACTTGACAACATATTCCATATTGACTTTAATGGACTTCTGTCCAAAACGTTATCACAAGAGCAATTTATTTATGACCTTCTCGCTCCTAGGATCAATTGCCGGGAGTTCCGTTCTATGACTGCTTGATAACATATGCATCCCAATTTAGTATGTTTTTAGTTCTATGGTCATAATATGTCACTGTTGTTCAATGGACAAATCACTTTGTTTTTCTGATTTAATCCTCCCACTGTCTTTATCTAAGATGTAGGTAACTAATCGATATTTTTTTATTAAGCTCTCATTTTAAAAATTAACAAAGAAACTTATAGGTTAGATTGGAAGCATATTCCTTTAATAAAATTGAAGATTGTACACATTTTCCATTAAGTTGTTCAGCTACTAATTTTGTGGTTCCGGGTTTAATTTAGTCAGTTTAAAGTCATTATAATTAGATTAATTTCAATTTTTGTTATTTGCTTTTTTTAAATGTAAAACTATTGAAATTATTAGTTTTCAGATTGTAGAATAACATTTACAATTATTTCACTGCATCTGTATAATATTAACATGGACACTTCATGGCCCAATCACAGCTCATAATGGTCGCTCACAACACACTGGTATCGGTAAAAATGAGATAAATAACTTTTCTAGTCTAAACAAAGTTTTATTAAATTTGTAAAAAA
The DNA here is from genome assembly GCA_018207615.1 of Philaenus spumarius. Taxonomy (NCBI): domain Eukaryota; kingdom Metazoa; phylum Arthropoda; class Insecta; order Hemiptera; family Aphrophoridae; genus Philaenus; species Philaenus spumarius. The sequence continues at coordinate 986,668 of JAGFPH010000043.1, forward strand.
AACTAAATTGAGAATTTTTAGTAGTTAACTGGAAAAATGTTTACATTTGGTTACCTCCACTAACAGGTCAACATGTGAATTAAATGTCATGCTTGTTAACTAATTTTAAGATTTGAAACAGTTTTTCCTATTGTAAATTATAATTTTACTTGTAGCTTTAATAAGTGGTTGTTATTTGTTAATTTTATCAGGATTTTATTTTTGTTAATTGGTTATAATTTACTTTTTACATTACATTTAGGAGCAATATATGCTCTGTACTTTACCAGACAGTGATAGCTTAACAAATTTTTTGACAAAATAAAATAATGGCAATAAAAAAAATAACTGGCTCGCTTTCTTTGTCATGCGTAATGAATATCCTTCACTAACTGATATCGTAATGGTACATACAACCCGACTGTATGTTGAATAATTTGTGCAATTAATTATTTATACACATAATAGTATTTATAAAATAAATCCAGCTATAACTTTAAAAGATTAAATTTATTTTTGAAGTAAATTTGTTTAGCAAATAAATCTGAATTATATAAATAGTTTTACAGATTAATATAAATTAAAATATTTAACCCTAGAATTTTTATTATTGTAGGGAAATTTTAGCCATTTTGCAACATATTTTCATTTAAATTCTAAAAAATTGATAGTAAGTGGAATAGGTATTGTGTTATTATATCATAGGTTTTGTAATACAATGTAGAATCTGAATCAAGTAAAACACTACAGAAAACAAATTACATTTTTTTTCTTTATTCAAAAATTATTTTATTTTTATAAAATGTTTGAACTAATAAATGGTCCACAGAGAACACCAAAGTTCATATAAAAAATCTAAGGTAGCAGTTTTTTTCTAAGTTTCATGATGAATCCAAAAATGTATAAGTTATAGTGATATTTATAATAAATAATTATGTTACGTAACAATAACTAAAAATTGGAGTAACCTAGGAATCACTATGAAATAGGATTATGCACTGGAACTAACAAAAATGTATTTGAAATTAAATAAAGTAGATGCATTAGATTCATAAACAAAGATAATCATATGTATCCACAGATGTTGAAATAATTGTAGTTATATCTGGAGTTGTAGATCTAGTTGTATCCTGAGTTGTAGTTGTAGGCCTAGTTGTAACTGGGGTTGTAGAGTAACAGGCTCTAATACGGGTGGTCTGGACCTAGCGTTAAAATTTTTTTTGGGTGATAGAACAACATAAATGCAACTTAAATACACAATTTAAAAAATTCTACTTCGTACATCCACTTAAAAAAATATATTTTAAGGTATCTGTGCGTGATACCTTATCTCATGATAAGGAGGGCATTTATTAGATATTGGAAATTCTTTCAGTTAATGATTTGTACATAATAATCACTGTCCCTAAATAATTTTGTTTTAGAAAATGAGGATTTCATTGTACAATTTATCTGACATTAAAATAGTGCTGCAAGTTAAAGTAGTGGTATTTTAGTTATGTAAAAGCCAGACTTTTAGCTAGTGTAATTTTGGCCTAACCAATTTTTTTTTTAATTTGTGTATTTAAGCTGCATATGTTGTTCTATCACCCAAAAAAAAGTGTATTAACGCTAGGTCCAGACCACAGCGTATAATTTATTTCTACATCGCTATCAGATTTATAAAGATAGATAAATCTAAAGGGAGTAAAATATCGTCAATATTTTGAAGAGAATCATCTGAATCTAACAAACACGAGGTTAGTTTACAACACAAATCAGCTGGGAGAGTAAACGCACAAATAAAAAATTACGTCATAGTCATTGCCATCTAAATTATTTTTTTTACCTCTGTTTTAGCATGAACTAGTTTAAAAAATTACAGAATTTGGTAGTTTGGAATTGTATCTTTACAACAAATCTAAATTTGCGAGTATAGACCAGTATTTAAATATTATTCTACGTAATGAGGCGATCAATATTTTGAATATCGATAATCGATGCATACTACCACAGCAACAAAGTTTGAAAATCAAGTATCGAGGTTTACCAGCTCTAGGGTTAATGTATAGAGTTATTTAACTTTATTTATAATGCTATTTTTAGATGCTTTTCTTTAACTCACTACCGTTCAACCGGTGGGTGGACCGGTGCACGGTTGCCTCGGGCTGCTCCGTATAGCACATCGCGTTACGACTGCTTTCTCGCATATGTATATTAACCAAAAAATTTACCCTCAGATGGGGGAGGGGGGTTGGCCCTGAGGACAAAATTTGTTTGTAAAAATCCAATTTATGAGTATAACTAAAAAGTAAAAAATAAAATAAATGAAAGAAAATTTTAAAACATGCTTTCCTATCCATGAATAACGTAAATAAACTCGAACTAAAAAATAAAAAATAACCCACAGATAAAATTAATCCTTCTTCAGCGAATCTGATATTGTAGGCCTAATGAGACTTGATAGCTTGCAATCTTTTTACTTTTCACAAAATAAACACACCCAAAAAGCATGGGGCGTACTCTTGCAAAGTTCCGAAAACATCACGCCCCATACTTTTTGGGTGTGTTTATTTTGTAAAAAGTAAGAAGATTGCAAGCTATCAAGTCTCATTACTATATCAGATTCGCTGAGGAAGAATTAATTTTATCTGTGGGTTTATTTTTGAGTTCGAATCTATTTATGTTATTCATGGATAATAAAGCATGTTAAAAAAAATTTTCATTTATTTTAATTATAATTGCCTATGTATGTCAAACTGAAATTGTTTCTATACATATCAGATAGTTGGATCAAGTTCCAACTAGTCTGAGAACTAGTCTGGTCGGTATCATGTTATAGTATCAGTACAGGTACAGATCCATCTCTATAATCAACAGTCTTTTTAAATTTGTTCTGATATATTGTCAAAAATCTTATTTTTTTTAGTCATTTATAAAGTTATTTTAATACAATTTTTGTAGCAAAGCATATATTTTCCGCTAGTAAATAAATTGTTTAAAAAATGTGTTAACTTATTTCAATGGACAAATAACATAAGAAATAGTGATAGAAATGGATGTGATTGTAAAAGTGCAGCTATAGTATATTTTAACAATGTCTGGTTTTGTTGAAGGTGCGACTTATGGGACTGGAATTACGGCTGTGAAACTGACTGCGCTTGGACGACCTCAACTTTTGGTAAGTGCTTGCAACAATTCATCCTTACATTATACAATTAATTAACTAAATTCAGAAAACAAGAGAACATTAAATACTTTTTTACTATACCTCATCCCCATACAGGGTAAGTTTATACCAAACTTATTAATTCACGAAGCATTTTAAGTTTCATTTAGAACACACTGTTTCCAGGGTGGCTAGCAACAGGGAAAACCTGGAAAAGTCGGGGAATTTTGGTTAAGGTCAGGGAAAAATAAGATTTATAAGGAAAATAGTTCAAAATACATATTAAAATAATAGAGTAATACAATTTTAATTGAGAAAATAAACATTAAAGATAAGTTGAACTTCTAAATTAAACAAAAAGAAAACACATATTCTTATACTTAAAAACAATTAACGGCAAATTACAGGTGATTGTGGCAGCTTGTTCCAGTTCCCTTGAAGTGGTATGACCTTAAAACCTTTCTCTAACGTGCTGTTTTTAAAAATGTTAGTTTTATTATGAAAGGTTTTCAAATTTGGGTATCTTCGTATCAAATTAAATATTTAATGCAAATTTGTACCACTGTTGCATTAAAAAACCAGTTAGTTATTTCTTTTTTTATAATATAATAAATATAATTTGAGTAATTCATTGTTTAATTTAATATTTATAATCATAAATGTGTAATTTGCAACTGCTGGTGGTTGGTTCAGTAACATAGATAGTATTAAATATTGAATTGTTATAATATTACCGTTTTTAATTAAATATTTAATTAATTCCCTAAAAATTTATTTGCTCACCAATATAATTTGACCGATTCACTAAAATAAAATTACATGGGTTTGTTTGTGCTTTTCCTAAGATTGGTCAGGGAAAAGGTAATTTAATCAGGGAAAAGTCAGGGAATTTCAAAAGGTCATATCACTAGCCACCCTGGTTTCATTTTAATAGTTATAAGAATAGCATTTATATGTGAGAAGTTAAGAACAAAAATTCTTGTTGACTTACCATTTCAAGTTTCACTTGGATGAATAGGTCTTCTAACAGTTTTAAGAATAGCTTTTATATGTGGTAAGTAAAGAACAAAAATTCTTATTTACTTACTTATTTACATTTCAAGTTTCACATGGATAAATAGTTTTACTAACAGTAATAGAAGCAGCAGTTTTTTCACCTTTCTAAAAGGGCTAAGAAAGACAGGTTCATTTTTGACAAAAATATAAACTTTTAATGATTAATTGGATATTAATAGTGTTGGATAAAACAATATCTCTATTGAATTTGTTTTATAATAATGAAATAAAAAATAAACCTAACATAAAATCTGTAAAATTAACCATTACTTTCTTTGTTTCCTTTTATCAATCCTATGAATGCACTTTTTGCTTTTTGATTATCTTCAAGTTATAATCTTAAAAGTTGCAATACACAACTTTAAGTAAATTCATGAAATATATGCAAGTCGCTACTGATCTATATATCTGTTTATATTAATCTTCTTTGAAACGATAAGTTCGGTAATTTTATACAACTTACTTCCCAGACTGATTCATAAAATTTAGAGGTAAAAGATTTTAGTCAATTTCGTTAAAGGGCACAATCGGAGCAAGAGATAGAAATGTAGATGTTTTTAAAAACTGAAATGTTACTATAACTCTGTTACCGGTAATACAAAACATATTATATCTCCTAAGAGTAATACCGACAACTTTTAGTATTTATTTTTGTGTTTCCTGAATTTAATATTTTCTGACAAATTTACAAAAATACCTCTGCAAACAGTTCTATTTTAATTGGCCAGATAAACGGAGTGTGAAAGAAAGTTTGAGTAGAATCCATTAAGGAAAGACCTAAACATTGTAACACCTGAACATAAAGATTTATCTAATCTAACTTTGAAGGTTAGGTCTATTAACAGCACATTTAATAAGTGAATTATTACTCATAGATTAAAGTATGACATTATGGTGTTTGATGTAGTTGATATCAAATAATCTATTTTTATAGTGATTGTGTAATGATAGATTGTCCGTATTGGTTAGGCTTATAGTTTATTGAAACATATTTGTGTTATGGGTCTATTTTAGGGTTCTGTGCCATGGAAGGGAAATAAACGGAATTGTTACCTGTACAGGATCTCTTGTCTGCCTGTCCGTCACAGTTGATTTTATTGGAAACCGATACAGATATTAAAATTAATTTTGGCATAGTATTAATGCGTGCTTACTCAATAATGAAAATTCGGTGGTAAATTTAGGAGGCCAACAAATAAATAATTTATGATACTGCCTTGTGGTAACAGCCAGAAAGGCTTTATTTAAGGATTTCAAAGAAATTGTTTGGCATTTTGTGAAAGAGGTTTTCACGGTATTAATAAAAATGGTTTAAAAAAATATATCCTCTTTTCTACAATTACAAAATTACTACAGATAAAATTTGGAAAACCTGCGGTATTCGTATACATTTTAGGAAACTATACCGAATTAAAACTTTAGTAAAATTTTTTTGAAAAATAGCTTTTGCCAATGGCCTTTATATTTATTGCATTTTAAAACTTCTGAATGCATATCAAAACTATGAAAAAGTTTGTATAATTTAAATATTCAGTTTTTCATTTGACCGCATTTTGTGTTTTTAACAAGGGATTTATAAATTTGTTGAATAATTAATGAACAGAGTTGAAGCACACAAAATTGTGCTTGACTTTTGATAAATATATTTAATAGAATAAAACTTAACACAAATTCTCACAACCAATACATTTTTTTTACTTAAATGCGTTTCAATGATAGTGTCGTCGTCTTCAGTGATGCACAAATTACAACTTTAACTCAAGTCAGTGAAGCATGTTTTAGTAAATAACATATTAGTTGTGAGATTCTGTGTTCAAGTTTTATTTTACAATTTATAAATAATAGTGAACTAATTTAAAATGGTGGCCGGTCAAGTACAAAAACTCAGTTGTTTTAGAACAAATTTGTAAATACAAAAATTAAAGTTTAAATAATTTCCTTTCCAACAGTTTTTGTTTTATTGCGATTAAATGAATTTTAGTGGGTGAAATATTCAATACAAGTAGAGTTGTCAGAAGAGTACTCAATTTGAGTTTTGATTATTGAAATGTATGCATGTTAGCATTCCTTGTACAGTAAAACCTCGTTAATCCGGACCCCATTATGACGGACTTCGCTTAATCCGGACAGCCAGTTGACTGCAGGTTGTAAAGATTACATTCAGCTAAATTTGGAATAAGCCATTCTAAACTAGTAGTCCACAGAATGGACCTTTCATATTCACAGTATAATGTATTTTACTACATGTTTTTATGTATTAACGTATTGTCTGTACATACAACTAAGCTCAAAATACATGTTCGTTTTCTATAAAGGGTGTTTCATTATGCACCTTTGTTCATATTAAGGTTATTTCATTTAATCCGGGCGACTTAGAGCCCCAATTAGTCCGGATAAATGAGGTTTTACTGTACTGTCCAAATTTAATTGTGATATGAAAGGTACCCTAGATCCATTAGAAATATGATAAATCTTCAATGTATTTTTACTAAAAAGGGAGAAGAGATTTTGTTGCTTCTAGTCTGATTTGAGCTGTGGTATGGGTCAAAGTCACAAAATGTGGCAATTTCAAAAAAAAAAAAATTAAATTAAGTATTAGGTTTTTATAAATATATAGCATATTAGGTAAATAACATGTTCAGGAACCTTATCTCTTATGTAGCTGACCTGAATTTTATGAATTTCTATTTTTTTATGGACTTTAAGTGTACCGAAGCATCAATGGATACAAATCGGTCAAGCTTGCTAAATCGGCAAAATATTGCTTTGAGGTTAGCTTAAAAATATAATAAATAAGATCTATATACCCAATAACATTCAGTTAATAATTCTGTATAGAAATTATACAATCAGATTTTGAATCAAACTTATACTGCCGATTTCGTATGTGCGACCGATTTGTGTGGCCGTGACCGGATGGTAGCGATCGTGACCGAATGGTAGCAATCGTGACCGCGTTGTAGCAATCGTAATTGCGCAGTAGCGATCAATGCCGTTTTGATAATGATTTAAATTTGTGATTACAAAGTGCTGGAAGACAAGTACAATAGTCGTTTTCATAACTAAAACAAACAATGGTTGGGGTAAGCAGCTTTTAGTGATGAAATAAACAAAGCAACCGAAAAATCATAATAAAGTACTGATTGGCTATAATAATGTAATATTAAAAACAAAGCAAAGTAACTTCTTGAATTAATATGTATAACAGCACAATCTTTAATAACAAAATCTTTAATAATTCCAGATAAAACATAAACAAAGGATATAATTACTAAAAGTGGTAAAAACGGTCACGTAATACACGGCGGTCACGCTACCGATTTGCACGTGACCGCATTATAATTTTCAAGTAAAATTCGGTGAATTAGCATTAATAGGTAACATAGGTTTGTTTTATTGAGTTTACTATAAAGACAACCAATGCACAACTAACTAGGCATGTTGGTTACTGCAATATTTTAATATATACTTAAGCTATTTACGTGACCGTTTTGTCATGCAACTAAGGTACTATTATTAGTTACCTTAAATTTAAATGATTTTTCGAAGAATTTTGCCGTGATTATCGATCTCCTTGTTTGTTTATTTGATATTCAACATTTAAGATAGCTGGTCAAGGACAGTGACCGATTTGTATTTCTCAGAAAGGAAACATATTTTAGTCACTAAAAATAGTAACTTTTTTATCATGCAACTTGTTTAGTGAGAAGGAAAAAAGTGTTTCAGAAATATAAACATTTATTTTTGTCATAAAATATTTTTTTTATAAAGGTACTAAAATTGTCCCATTTTGTGACTTTGACCCGTATAATATTGTTATTTCGTAAGTTATTTATTGTATGCTACAGCTGTTGTTATTTGTTGTACGGCTGTTGGGACTGACTAATAGAATGAAAACAATAATTACATTGTAACTTTTAAAATAAAGTTTATATTTTTTCTTTTATTTTTCTTTCAGCTGCAGCTATCCGAAGTGATTATGAGGGCACGGAACTTCGCGACTGAAGTTATGGGCGGAAGGGGAAATGTTCTGGGTCAAAAGTTAACTGAAGCTCAACTAGTCAAGAAACTGGAACAAGCGGGGATTACAGATACTAAAAAATTTATGGAAAAAGTCACTACAGATAGCGAAGGGTAAGAAAGCTTTTTGGATACTGTCGTTTATTATAACATAATTTGACTTAAATTAGAGGTTTTGCAATTTTAATAGTTTATAATCTAGGACTATAACTTTAGAAAAACGTTACCTCGTTCGTCCCTCTCTTTCCGTGTTTTTAAGAATAAATAATTCCACGCTTAGTGGACAGCTAAAGGTTTCGAATTTGGCAGGCATATCGGCTTATCCGACTGCCATAACCGTGCCAAATTTAGGGCTATACAGCCCTATATGAATGGAAATACTAAAAGAATGCGTTAAAAATGTAAACAAATTACACTAACTCTTATGTTTCTGACTCACTCGCACATGCATACGAATTCATTGTGGATGAACTAATTTGGTAAACTGAAGCAAGCTTATAGCCGATAGGAACTTTAACCAGCAAAAAAGTTTTTTTTTTTAACCCCATTTCATTTATTTGTGCCGTTGACAAAAAATTACATGTGTATAGCTCATGGCCATATATAGCTTACTAAAAAAAATTAGATTAGTAATAATTTCCAACAACATATCATTTTTAACTCAATTCAGTCAAGTTAGAATCTTTAAAGTAACCAGCAGTAAATCAAACACATTCTATAAAGTATTTAAACGATAATTTTTATACTTGATAGAATAAACTTTGAACAAAAAATCTCACAACTAATAAGTTTATTAACTCAAACGCGTTTCAACGACAAAGTCGCCATCTTCTTAACTTAAAGTTAGTTATAGTTTGACTATTGTAGCTCGTGCATCACTGAAGATGGCAACTTTGTCGT
>JAGFPH010000043.1:1001062-1014198 GCA_018207615.1 Philaenus spumarius
CTACATAGACAATGTGGACATAGATGTCTTGGTAAATTCAGACATATTTTATTGCTGTGTTAAATATTTCATACTGCTGTTTTTACACACTGACATTATTTCAATCTGTGAAAACATTCAACTACATAGACAATATCTACATAGATATGTATTTTTAAATTAGGACTTATTGCTTTATAAATAATGTTCTACACACTGCATTTAATCTGTAAAAACAAGACTATTGTCAAGTACACTGAATAACATAATGTTTAAACAATTGCCTACTTGTTTAAATGACTTATGTTACAAGTGTGTATGTATTTGCCACTCTAAAACTATCTGAAATTTTCAAGTGTCCTTGACATATTATGGTATTCTAATCTATTTATTAATTGGTGTTTGTTAAATTGTTAAAAACATTTTGGGATGTTTGACAGAATAAATACAATTAGTTATCACATTATAATTCTTATGGAAATATACACAGATTATGTTTTATTCATTTGTACCAGATTAAAACTGTGACTTACTTTGACTTGAGCTCTAACTACCACGCACAGAAAGCCTGTGAATCACTTGTTAACAACAATTATCACGGCTTATTGACTATGATGAATTGAATCATCTTTTCCTCATCATTTAAATTTCTATCCCTACAAAAAATGGATTGTTAAATATTGTAATTACTATATTAAAATTATTTACTGTCAAAAAATACATTTTTTAGAGTTAACAACACGCCCTTAAGCTATTAAGCTACATGGAATTTGTTTCAAAGCATAAGTTGTAAAGATACGACAAAACAATCTAAATAGCCTACAGTAAATGGCAAAGATTTAAAATTAAGGCGATATTTTAATTTTTAATTTATTTACTGTTACATTACATTCTATAGAATATAACAAGCTCTATAAAAAAACAGGTAACATTGTCAACAAAACAAAACGTAAGAGTGCCTTAAACCTAATTTTTATTAACCTAATTACAAATTTGAAAACTTCACATTATCATTTAAAAATTCATTAAAATCGAAATAAGACCTCTCTATTAAAAATTCTTTTCCAAATTCCTTAAAAAACAAATATTTTTAATTTCTCAAATGTGTAGAGGAAGCTTATTAAAACATTTTTTGCCCATATATTTGCTAGTTTTTTCCAATATATTTAGGCTATGTTTGGGTAATTGGAAGTTTATTTTGTTCCTAGTCTAATATTGGTGAACATTTTGTTCATTTAACAAATCATTATGGTTAGTTTTAATAAATAATAGGCATTTTAAAATATACAAAGATGTAAATGTCAACAGTCTCTATCCCTAAAAATTGTTTTACAGGAACTAGTTTTATTCAAATCCTACATGCAACGGATATACTTTTTCTGAATTTAAAAAATTGAAATTAATCCTGTTGCATCTCCCCAAAGCAAAATTCCATATCGCATGACAGAGCAAAAGCTGCCATGTTAAATCGTTAATCTGGTTTTAAAATCGATGGTATTTCTCAATACAGACATTTGGTAACACGAAGTATAAGAACAATGTAATCAAATCAAGACATGAATAAATGCAGAGGTGTTAGGGTTTGTTGTAGTCTTATTGCATCATTTAGTATTTTATGAAAAGTTTTATGAATTAGTTTATGTTTCAAAGCAGAAAATACTATAGATTGTTTTGATAAAATAATATGAAAATATTTGATAAGTCGGTCTAGGAAGATGTCGAAGTAGGATTGCTTAAATTCGTAACAGTTTGTATGCTATAACCTAAACACATGATTTATTATTTTAGAGCTGTTACATGTGTTTAGCAACTCATTAACTAAATATTAATTGTCATGTAAGTGAAAATTTGTTAGTCACAACTAAATCGTGGGTTAGAATTTAAGTTACGTCACATGATGGTTCGGAATTTCTAATTCGAACCGGTACTAATTGGCTGTTCACATTCTTAGCTCCGTTTATTGATAACAAGGATGTAAAATAGAAAATAGAAATCAATACAAATACACATGTGTTAGATATATCATTGTACAAAGTAATTTCGAAGAGGCCTTTTGAAATTTTAAATGGGTAGAATAGTTATAGTTGTGTTACAGATGCAGTTCAATTTACTGAAATCTTAAACAACTTACTAAATGCAGTAAAAATCCCAGTTTCTTTCTTTTTTTTAACCCATTGGCTTAGCAGTTTACAAAATTACCAACAAAATATTGTGTCTAAATTTTTACCATTAATATTTAACTCTGGAATGGTATCATACACCTAAGAGTTATGTTATTGGAATCTATTAGTTTTTTGACAAAATTGTCCTATGTATTATTTCTCAAAGGTGTTAACATCATATCTCCCTTAATCCTTCATCAAAATTAATGTTTCAAACATCATTTTAAAGCTTATTGTTCCCTACTATTGACTAAAAATAGACAAATAGCTTTAATTTAATGTTTTCTTTAAAAAAACTTTCTTATGAAAGTTCATATGATTCCTAATTAAAGGCACCATCTATTAACAATATGTTTAACTAACATGACAGAGTTAGATTTTCTACATTCTAATGCAAGTATAATCAATCAAACTATATCAATGTAAAACATTATAAATCGTTATAAACCAATGTAAATAAATAGACGTAATTAACTTAATTAAATCGACGTATTAAATCAGGTAAGTACTCCTAACTTGCAAAATACTCGCACGGGTCAGCTAGTGTTTTGAAATGTTTTGCCTCAGTTATTTACCCATTACAAAGCTCACTTTTTACCTTGCTTTCTTGTCTGTTTGTTCAGTACAAATTTATCAATCAAATTTAAACTAACTTCCCAATGAGCTAGAGACTTAAAACTTTAAGCATAGCTCAGAACTAGATAACAATACAATATTAACTTGCTTTCTGGTCTGTCTGTGGGGTGCATGCAGTACGGTAGATAAAGTAAGGAGTGTAGGAAGCAGCTGTTGTTGAGAAAACTCTTCCTACAGTTCATCAATCATCAGTCAATCTGTATGGGGTTATAAATCTGTATGGGGCTAGGAGAAATTATTTTATACTTTTTTATTCGTTTGAAAAAAGTATTTTAAATAATTATTTACCAACATTTATTCTTGCGTGGCATTGTTCTGTTTTACCTCAGAGTGTTTTAGACATTTTATGTTTCTTTTATTGAAAGTCAAATTATATAAATGTTTGTATTATTTACTTTATATTTTTCTTTACAACAACACCCTAAGTTCTGTGCTGAAAGCTTTTTAGAAGTGGGCTTACAAAAGGGTGTTGATTTTCCAGAATTTATTCATTTTGTGAGGCAGCTTTGAAAGTTTGTTGCGGAATACTACTTTATTAGATGCTCGACTGGCTAAAGCACTGACATTTTATTCCAACTGGGGCCTCTGACATTTCTTGCTATTGTTCCTGTTCCTGTTGTTAGGAAGAGTTCAAAAACAGGATTGTTACCGTAGTGCCACTTCCGGAAAGTTTCTAGTTTTTCGTTTCATGGTCCCTAGACCCTAAAACCATAGTCATCTCAAAAGTTAATATAAATAAATATGTATATATTTATACATCATTTTTTATGTACATGATAAAATAGCCTAATTTTGCACAAATTCCTTCCAGACTGACAGATAAAATAGTAGATAGACAAATTTGGTTGAGTTAGTTGATGTACAAAATCGGACCAATGGATTAGAAATGAGAAAGGATTTTTGAAAAACTAAAAAATGACTATAACTCTCTCTTAATATGATAAATAATGGGTCAAAGTCACGAAATTGAATAATTTTATGTCGCAGAAGAAAAATATATAAAAATAAAAGTTTTTTTTTTTAAACAAATTATTTTTATTTTTTAAATATTCCTTTCCTTTTTTATAACCCTAGTATAAGAGCCTAATAATTATTAAAACAATTAAAAAATAAAGGTTATGAGTGCCGATTTACCATCCGGTCACCGTCTCCCAGTCCGGTCTTGTATGTTTGTTTCAAAATAAAATACCTAAACCAATAAAATAAAACTATGAAATTCTCAACATAATTATGCTATGATGTTTGTTGCCAAAGTCCTCCATAGCAAAGAGGTGTGACCCGCCAGAAGCTGCGAAATATTTATCCCTTCAGTAAAAGCGCAAACAGACTATTCAGTGATAGAATACGTCAGTGAGTGGATGTAGTTAGTTTTATTTGCAATAAAATAAGAAATTCTGGAGATATAATTAAAAAAACAAACAGCACAAATAGGTAAGAAACAAATAGTGCATTAATTTCCTTACCATACGGTCGAGCTTTTTATTAACAGGCCTACAAATAACATTGAAAACAGAAATCTTTACACATAAAGAGCAGTTGTATGAGTAGATTATATTATAACCTTAAAACTAGCATTGTGTGCATAGAATAGTCTAGCATTTATTTAACTAAGTACCTCATAAATACAGTCCGGTCACCTCTAAATAAAGAGGAATTTACAAATTTTTAAAAAGCATTTTTGAGAAAATGTGTAGCTTGAATTAAATACAGTGGTTATCCAAGCTCGACTAACCGAGTTCCAGGTTAACCGAGGTACTTAGTCAAAAAAAAAAAGTTCGGTTTGCGGTAGGCGCATGCGCTAAAGTAACCGCGGAAAGTGAAACCTGCAAATCTACTGTACTGTACTTATATTAGTCACATACGGTTTCGTCAAAAAGGGTTCCGGTAAATAAAAATCACAGTTTTTAATCATTATTAACACCGCTTCACACGCGGTCATTTTGTAACTTAAATCACAAGCAAAGGCGGCTTTGCATCGCTAACTTCATTTTGTATTATGTTTCGTTATAATTGTATGTTGTTTACATAAAATTACATCAACATCTTCATTACTCTGCTAATAATCTTTTGCTTGCTCAACGTTTTTGCTCAGATCGCCATTAACAATATCGCTATAGTCAGAATCGTAATCATCAATTACTTGACATGATGTAGCGTCAGTTTCACTTTCTTCATAACTCTATTGCTTTAAAATTTCAACAATTCGTTTATAGTCTTTATCAAGACTCATTTAAAAATCTGACCATAAAATAAAAAATTAAACACAATAACAACACTAATTTTAGTAACACAAGCACACGCAAAGCCGGCTCTACGCTGAATTTACTATAATAACAAAATCAACAATAAAACGGTAACTGTCGAATATGCTATTTAAACTCGGGAAGGGGAGTAGGAGAATTTCTAGAAAATCAGCGACCTTGGGTAAACAGTTAGGCTGAAAGAGCAAAAAATATAGCTGTGCCGCCTGTGTATTATTGGGTGTTAAATACTGTACAATACAATAATTTCAATGCTTTGCTAATCATCAATACAATTTTGTTAATGTTTTTTTACTAAATGTCACGTTGTTCAATAAAACTCAAACTTGCTGTGTTATGGCAATGTGCAGTGTAAAGCAGTTAAAACCAGTAGTGTAAAAATAGATACGGCGCACAAGCGAGCGAGTTCCGTTGAACAGAAAGCACATATGGATTTCTTCAAAAAATATTTTTTTTACTGGAACATGTACTGTAGCCCTATGTATGTTTTTTTATCATTTTGTATTTTATTGTGACCTAAGTTTTTCATTTGATAATACAGTAGATGGCTTTTTCACATCTTTGACCATGTTTTCATTGATTTCACCAGTTTACCATTTTTTTATGTTTCCCTCTCGATTTTTGACAAAGTCCGTGTTATCCGAGTTTTTGCTTATTTGAGGTACCATCGGTCCATACTACCTCGGATAACCGTGGCTCTACTAATATATACAAAATATATTTTCTTTTAAAAAATAAATTTGAATTACCGTTGACAATCAGATTTATATTGACAAAAGAAATATTGTCCTGTGTTTTTCGTTAAGAATATTTTTAATTATATGTTTTAAAAAATCACATATTACTTATAAATTTTCATTTTTTAAATAAATCATTGAATATCTATACGTTGTCAATTACTACGGTAAGATGAGTTCCTAAGTTAAGTTTCATTTATGACTAGTATAATTAGTACAGTATGTCTGCAGAGAATTTACTTTACTCCATTCTATAGTTTTTCTTATTTTTTAAATTTCAAATAGGCCTACAGATCATTATGGCATGCTCAACAAAGGAATCGGCAAAAGACAAGTACGAGAAACAAAAAGCTTTTGCTGGAGAGAGACGAAGGTGGGCCAACTTTACACTTGAACATTTGGAGAAAAAAAGGCAGTATGACAGGGATAGATTTGCAAAACAAAAAAGCGAAAATAAGATAAAAGGGATAAAACATGCCAGAGAGGGAACAGAGGAAGATGGCGGAAATATTGAAAGCTCCAAAATCAAAAAAGGAAAGAAAAAAGCAACGCTAGCTGCGACCTTAATGAACACGCCACCGGGTTCCCCAGAGCTCCCAGAAGTGGAAATTTAAGCTGATTCTAGCCAAACGAAAAGAGGAAAGTAAGCTATGAGGAAAGACCATGCAAAAGTTTACCGGACTGTAAAAAAACAAAATAAATATATGTAGAGGGAGTTGGAGAAAAAAATATAAGAAACATCTTTCAAGAAAAAAAATAAAAGAAAGAATAATGGATCTCCTTCACCCAGAACGCAAGTGGCAGAACTAGTTGGTCCAAGCAATCTATCACCAATTAAAGCAATGTATCCGATCAAGAAGCAATTGTTTTTAGGACATGCCTTAAAAAAAAAACTGCTAGAAACAAAAATTAAAGATGTTGCCGACACGAAAAAAAAGAGCCAGCAGTTGAGGAAAGTTGTTGGAAATAAAGTTTTGAAGAAGTAATGGATTCAAAGTCATTTAAAAAAAATAGTTTCTTATAAAAGTAATAGTGTAATTTCTGAGAGTAAGGATTCATGTCAATCAATGATTACAAAGCATAAAACCTAGATAGGCCATGGGCACTAACAAGCAATACAGCAGCTGAAGCCACCTCCGCCATCTTGGTGAGGGCCAAAAGCGTAAAAAGCAGCATTTACACAGACAAAATTTTAATACGCGCTTTTCAAATACACTGTCCGTTTGACCAACTTACGATGAAGTTAAAATTTCAAAATTTCGCATGCAGACAAAACATTAGTGTTGGACAGTAATGGTGCAATTTAAAGTTGTAAAATAATTTTATTACTAATTTACCTTACAAGTTAAAGTTAAAACTTATATGTGGTTTTTAAATCGTGACATGAAAAAGTTGGTCTGTGAGAATTTTTTTTATTTTTCGGGTAGAGAAGTTTTGTAAGCGACAAAGTTGTAAATAAGGACTTAAATTTAGCTTATTTTGTCATAAAAAAATTTACGAAGTGTACTCAGGTTGAAGAAAAGAGTAAATTAAGCACGGCCGGGCCACTCGTCGCGTCAGACGGCACTACATTTATCTGTGCGATACCCACTGCTCCTCAGGCACCTGTTCATAATTTGAATACTTTCAAAACATATAAGACGTAATTTTCATTCTGTATACTTCATTTTGTATAGTGCTTCTTATATTTGACACATTGACAACAGTTGTTACATAGTCTAAAACCTTCATAGGCCTCAGAAAACTTGGGTCAAACACGAATAATAAAAAAAACTCGTTGCAAATTCAAAAACATTTTATGGAAAAAATAACATTGTTAGAAAAATGACAAAAATGTAAAAAAAAAAAACAGCCACTTGCATTTTACATTTACTGCCCTAAAAATATTATAACTTTAGTTAAATTGTCGGAAACCTGAAAATGAATGAGTGAATGAATATTTTATTGATCCTTATATTATTTATATTACATTATTGCACAAACAAAGTCGTAATTATTATATACAGACTGTCCCAAAAGTCCCTTTTTTGGGCAGACTTTTGGGACAGTCTGTATATCTTATAAACTAAATTAAATAACAAAACAATTTAAACTACCTTGATGTTCTAAAAACGTGTTTGAGGTAGTGAGTAAATAAAACAATTTAAAAAATAAAAACAAATACACACACACACAAATATATATATATATAGACAAAAAGGAAAAACAAACAAAAATACAGAAATTAGCTTACCGGCTTACAGAAATTAGCTGACCGGCTTTCAGAAATATATTTAAAACTATATATTTTTAGTACATTTAAAAAAACTAAAATTTTTCACTGCAGCTTTACAATTACTTTCCAAAAACACAAATTAAATACATACGATTTGGGGCACGAAATCGCCAAAAGTGCTCGGCAATAGGATGATTCTTGCTCGTCGCCGCCATCTTGGTGGAGATTCTCGCTAAAAAGTCGGCTTTAACAATCGTCTCCCATAGCCTATCTAGGTTTTATACTATGTAATCATTGATGTCAATACACAAGGAAGAAAAGGTTAGGCGCAAGACACAAACGATCAAAGAATCTTTTAGCTTTTTTTGAAGAAGATTCAGTCAGCATAATGTGACCAGAAAAGAAAAATTTTGTACGAAATGGTAATTTAAAAAAACAAAGGCATATCCTACAAAACACTTTATGCAACTTGCACAAGAGATTTAAGGAGGAATCAAAGTGCAACGTTTCGTTGACATCTTTTACCATATTGAAACCATTTTGGGTCTCATTTCCAAAAAAATCTGATCGTGACACTTGTGTTTGCATCAAACATGCAAACATGGATTTTATGGTGGCCTCATTGAAAAAAAATTAAAACAATAAACGAAAAAAACTTTGATCAATGAAGTATTGGGGTCAATTTGTTTGGACTATGTGAGATTTGCAAAGTGAAACAAATTAACTTTTTTTACAAAAATAATTAGAAAATTAAATATTTTAGGTGGATGAATATAAAAGAAAAAAGATAATTAAGAAAACCGTTAAATCAAAAATAATAAAAAGAGTATCCGTTATGGTGAACATTTTTCAAAAAGATTTATTAAGTAAATCTTAATGTACTTTTTCACTCACCAGGCGTCAAAACTAAAACACAAGATAAAAAACCTAAATGAAAATGAATTATTATTCAGGGTAGATTTTGCTGAAAATTATGCTGTAAAGTAAACCAATGAAGTTCAATCAGTTCCATTTCGGCGCATCAAAACGTCAGATGGCATTGCATACTGGTGTGCGTTATTCACATGCCAAAGACAAGAAATAAACCTTTAGCTTTTGCACTATCTATGACAATATAGACCAACAGTCGTACGCCATTTGGGGCCACCTGAAGCCAATTCTGCAGTTATCTGCCCATCAATTGCCTAATACAGTTGGAGTCCATTTCTTTTCCGACTCACCATCAAGCCAATATCGTAATAGAATGAACATTTATTTATTTAAGTTTTTTCCAAAATTGTAAACCTTGACATGGAATTTTACAGAACCAGGACATAGGAAAGGCCCAATGGACGGCATTTGAGGTACCTTAAAAAGAGAAGCCGATTGGAAGGTAGGCAATGACGCTGATGTAACAAGTTTTTCTGACTTCACCTAGTTTCTTTCAGCTAGCGACATATTCTTACTTGAGATTGAGCTAAGTGACATAGACCTAATGAAAAAGGAACTAGCGTGTACTATTCCACCAATTGATGGAATAACAAAAGCCCATCAAATTACCTACTAGAAAGGGAGAGGGGGGAACGTTTGTATGCTAACGTTCTGTCATGTTTTGATTGTCTGCCATCTCAACGCTGCACATATCTCCACCTCTTCGAAATATTTCAAGGTGAAAAAGGTAAACGAGTTCTGACAGTGTAAAAAGTTTATACGTCCTCTGATGAAGAAAACAGAGTAGATCATTTCGCTGTTTCTCTGAAACTTTGTGTGCAGAAGATGTGCTTCAAATCCAACATCATCAGAAAACTGTCAACGGCGAACAAAAAAAATAATATCAATCTGGGAGTTTTTGTGGTTATACAGATTATCAATAAGTCAAAAAAAATCAAGTCTCACAAATTTGTCGCGTTTTTCAAAGCCAAATCATGAGCGACGAATTTGAAGTTATGTTCATGAAGAATTGCTTAAAGGACATAACAATGTACTATCCTGATGAGACTGATATTTCTATTGTTAATTTAAATCACGTGGTTGCTAACCTGCCACAACCAGGACTGATCATGAAGGGAAATAGGGTATTTTATCGTTTTAGTAAAGATCCTATCACTTAAGTTTAAAGCAATTAATCGTAACATTCCAAAGATTAAAATCGAAATTGTAACCTACAAGTGCACTTTATATCAAAAGAGTAGAACACACAATTTTGTCTTATTATTTATATTTAATATTTCATCTTCGTTATTTTTGGTTTGATTTTCTTAATTCTTATTGTAAGTTGGTGAGTTATTTAATAGTCATAAATCGTCTTTCTCAATCATACGTTACCATTCGGAAACAATCCGGTTATTGCTGTCACTTTCCGGTCACGCTTCTAAAAGTTGAAATATTGGAAGTAAATAAATTTTAAAATCATGTTTTGTGATATCCTGAGTGTTTTGAGTTAGCCCTTTTGTCATTCAATGACTTATTTTAAACTATTGTGGCAGTTTTCAATAATAATATTTAAAGATTTCTTGCTCTTTTGGTGCCAACTTGTGACCTGATTTCGATAATTTTTAAGCAAATATGAGACATTTCTTATGTATATACAGTAGAGTCCCGGTAATTCAAGTTGCGATAATCTGTGGTTCTGTGTAATTTGAGTCGCAAATTGCGCCTTCGATATACAGAAATACCTAGAAACAAACTTTTCCCACAACTGCCGTATTTCTCACCCCTCTCTTACAAGGTCACTCGATACCAATCTAGACGTGTCTAAAAATAAATCAGTCCCACTACTTTATTGTGTGCAACATTTATTTGTTTAATCGCTGATATGGATGCAGTGCTACGCTACGTTGAACAACAACCCGAAGCTACTGCAGCCGATAGCGTATTACTCTGTCATTGCCGTGACATCACTGCTCGTAAACGTTGCAGTGTAGACAAAAAACTATTTATGATTTCTTTAAAAAGTTAATTTATATTTTTATTGTATATAAAATTATGTTTGCGGTTATACGAGGACTATAAAATAAATGGTAGTTTTATTTTAACCTCTGCATATTCCGTGTAATTCGAGTTCCTCACAATCCGAGGTATTCTCGGTCCCATTCAACTCGAAATATCGGGACTCTACTGTATATATTTGTATTTGAAATAAAAAAGTGTATCAAACACCTCTTTTGGGTTTATTTTGACTTCAGATTAACCTCAAATTTTACAATCCGATTAAGTGTGATGGGATTATTTTCAACTACCTAGAGCCAGAAGAACTCATTAAAATTATACAAAATGAAAAAATGTAGCTCTGCTGCCTACATAACTATATTCCATATGAGTTTAGGCATTACATACAGCAGCAATAGCTTTTTTTCAGAGTATGTTTTTTTACTATATTAAATATGCCCCATTATGACCCACATTACATCTCCAAAGAGTATTACCAAATAATTTATATGAGTGGTTTTTTGTTAACACCAACCATTACCTCTTAAGGCGTGACAAAAATTGTAGTTGAACAAAAAATTCCAAACTCTCAGGATTTTCATAAGTAAATAAGTTTTGAACAAAGAGTACAACTATTAGCTATATAGAGTAGGGGTCTAAAAAAACTTTTGTATAAATCAATTTTTGATATGAAGAAGCTTTACAAAAAGGGGTGAGAAAAGTGAGTTTGCAGTAACTGAAAATTCACAACTCCCTTAGTTGACGCAATGTTGAGTCTGTTCAGAATTGTTGTAAATCTTTTTTATTTTATGTCTGTAACTCTTAGCACAAGGTCTAAATAAATTTGTTTAGCTTATGAGAACCATGAAGTAAATGGTAATGAATAGGAACTTTAAAACATACCTGTGCCTGTAGACTGAGCCGAAATAGATTTTCCTTGTATTATTCTGATCCCTTAGTCTAACAAGAGTTATTAACAATTTTGTTATTATTTTAGAGTTATTCATTTATTTCCTTGGAGTGGAATCATCAATGAGAACTTTGAACTCAGTGATTCATTCAGAGTGCCATGTTTGAAGGAGAAGCGTATGGTCAGGCTGATCTCGCAGTTGTCTAAGAAAGAAGAAGAAATGTTCCGTAACATGATACGCAGAGTAAATCTGTTAGCAAAGGTAAATATATATAGGAATGATGAGGTTGGTTAAACAAAATGCTACGGATCGGATATTGGCTTTCAATAAAGTTAAATAAAAACCACTTTAAATTGATTACTTTTCTCAGGAAAATACCCCCGCATTAGAGGTGCAGACTAACTGCATATATTAAGAGGAGTTTGACATGCCTCATGGTTCTGAATCAAACATACACATTTACGGTTACTTTTCATAGTAAAATACCCTCACACAAGAGATTCATACTAGCTGCATATATTAACCCTTCCCACGCGGCAAACGAGTATAACCACAACAGTAGACTTCGACCCTAACGCGTAATACGGCTAAAGTTGCAAAAATATATTTTAACCTCTGGTTAATTAGATAGTTCACTAAAGTTCCGATAGAATGCAGAGGCATGTCCGCTGTCTATTTACGAAGAGAAATATGTTTTGTTTAATGTTATACGCCTCAAGGCAGTGGAGGGAGGCGTTATTGTGTCTGGGAATGCCCGGCGGCGCGCGCAGTCTATAGCTTCTACAGCGCGTATAACGGCTAAACTCTCAGTCATACTAGTCTGATGTGACATACTAATAATTGTAAAATAATATGTTTTTTTTTGTATTTCTAACATTAACTTGTATTTTTATATATTATTTCATAATATTACTGCTAGAATTTAAAAATAATCAAAAACTAAAATTTGTGTTTTTTAGACGAAAAGTTTTTTTACTATTATTTTGTTTTACGTAATAAAAATTTTAAATGCAACCAAAAAGCAATGATGATATTTTTTAAATTACCCTTTCACATACAAAACAAAAACAAAAATTAACTTTGAAGAAAAAACTAAAAAATTTTAAAGTTATTTGAGCGTTGAGGTGAAATAAGGCAAATTTTATTCAGCTTGCGAATGGTTAAGATGGGTTTGACATGCCTCACGGTTCTGAATCAAACATACACATTTCATAGTAAAATACCCCCGCACAAGAGATGCAGTCTAGCTGCATATATTAAGAGGGGTTTGACATGCCTTAAGGTTCTGAATCAAACATACACATTTACGATTACTTTTCATAGTAAAA
>JAGFPH010000043.1:1019653-1031726 GCA_018207615.1 Philaenus spumarius
AAAAATTATTTCATTGAGCGGATATGCCTATTTCTTAATCCGTCTCACAATGTTGAAATATTATTTAAAATACAATGACGAATGTTCGCAAAAAAATATGACGTCCGAATATTATTATCGCTAATTTTATAAAACGCTGGCATTAAAACATAATTTAATATACAACAGCGTATGTCCATGAAAAAAACTATTCCCGAGAACGATAATTTGTTCTTGTTTCTATGAAATACCGTCGTTTAAACTTAATTGAAATTACAATGGCTAAGGTCAGCGAAAATGTTATTTAGATGACACTTGTAAAATGTCGAAAAAGTGGAAATTAAATGTCGCTATTTGCAAGAATGAATAACAAGTAAAACAAAGGCACTTCGGCAGGACTCCCACAAAAAACAAATCACGGGTAATGTAAATTCCGAAAATGTCCAAAATGTTTTACCCGACGCCGACCTAAAACAAATAGAATTATTTTAGTTTAGTTACCGATCTATAAAATTTGTAACTTTTCGTCACGGTAGACGCCCAAATTCTATAAATTGATACGATAAGAAACGAATCCATAAGTGGTTGACCTTGAATACTTTACCTTCCTTTGTACAAATAACTAAGCCTAAGCATGAACACAAATAAAACAAGAGGAGCCTTTACTTAAACAAAACAATTGCCTAAACATTTTACAAGGGAAAATGTCTACATCATCAAATTAAGAAAGTTTTACATATTTTTCTACTGATATTTTTATTGTTAAATGCTGAATTGAGTTTAAGTTTAAATATAGAGAATGTGATTGCAAATACCTGATTACATTCAAAATACGGAGAACTGGCAAGTCCGACAATGATAATATAAACTGAGTATCTCTCGGTATCGAATTTCGAGTTCGGCTATTGATTTTTGATACTGATCCCAAAGATAAAGCATCGGTGGTATGGAGAATCGGTAACGAGAAACGACCCTTCCCTAGTTTTTGACATGCAAAAAACTTGTATTCTATACGATATCTTTCTGCGACAATGTCGCACCGTCGCTCATTTTTCTGCTTTATGGCAAAAATGTTTTACTATTGTAATTTAGGCATAAGGTTGGATTTTTCCCGTTACTAAATATTTTGCACTTCATGAGTTAATAACTTTTAAAGTTTTACATCAAACAATTTTTTGTTGCATATTTGAATATTTTCAACCTTCAACAAAAAGTATATCTGAACACTTTTGGATTGGGATATAATTACTATATTTGGCGAATTTAAAAAAAATGCTTGAGCATGAAAAAACCGCCGTTATGATTACCAGTTATAGGGTTAAAAGGACTTTTTACCAATTAATTTCATAGCTTAAATGTATACATAAATTTCATCAGCTCAGTTTTTTTTCCTATTTTAGTTGTAACTTAATATCCATCATGCAAGTTGTAGTGGAGGCCGCGAAATGATAAGTGTCTAGGCCGTTGAATTCATAATCCGCCACTGACTACTAAAAACCGATCATCTTTAGTCAGTGTCTACAATACGGTTCGATATTTGCAGATGACTCAAACATTATATTCAGTAATATATATGAGTTTGTATGTTGCCAAGCACTTTCTGGAAACACAATATCACTTTTAAGGTGTTGTTAATTTTTTAATTTCATTTCCAGGCCATAGTATTCAATACATACCAATGCTACTTGAAGGAAGCGAAGAATGAAATCTCCACAGATCTGGACCAGGCCAAAAGGCAGAAGTTTTATTTTGGGGCGAAACTTGTGCGAGGCGCTTATATTGATCAGGTAATATTGCCCTTTTGTTCTGCTAAATATTTGTATTTAATTTCATTCATTATTACATTTCCCCCCGGATTGCGTAGTAACTCGTAGTAATTTATTGTTTTCACTCCCCCGGTTTCCGTAGTAACCTGTGGTAGTACTTTAAAAGTATAACTTCGCCATCTGTTGGGTTATTTTAAAACTAACTTCAGAAATGTGTTCAGAGAACATTTTACAGTATGTTGTATAATAGTTGTAATTTCTTTCAGCTGTTTAGGATTTTAGATCTGTGTTTAGAATCAGCTGTAACAAAACTTTTGTCAACCAAGAGTCACGTAAAACATGGCAGTGCGATAGAACATTGTGAATAAAAGTGAAATTTAAGAAATACTAGGAGAAAGTTATGTTTCTGATTTAAATTACAATTCTAGTGATAGTTAAAGTTCAGTTGCAAGTGATTTTGAAGTGGAACTGGATAAATCATAAGAAGAAGGAGAAATAGGCCAAGGTGATGTTTCTCAACCGGCTAAAAGGTTATGTTGAGCTAAAAGACGTAGTAATAATCATAATACTAATATTTCAGTAAAATGGTCCGATAGATTAAATTTTACAGAGTCAGAACCTTTTAATAATAACTATAGTGGATAATAAATAACATTAACTGAATATAAGTGACAAGTTTGGCCATGTAAGAGGTCTGGTATGAGGCACGTGGTGCCAATTATGAGTCCAGGGAAGAGGCTTAACCCGATGGCCTTACAAAACCATTTGTAGCTGGACTAATATGGAACTGTCTTGTAGAAAGAGCCACAAACCCATTGTAGACAAATAGAGCTGTCTCGTAGCAAGCGCCATGGACTGAATGTAGACAAACAGAACGGTCTCTGCACGCACCTACCTGCTTACTAACCCAAATATATTCTATAATCAAAACTAAAAATATTTTACTTAAAATTTGAACGTGCCAAAGTTTGGTACTCTTACAAATTATGATACCGACACGTAGGATATTATTCGAAGTGGCTTTAATTCTATCCAAAACTAACTTCATTACATTGAGTCTGCCGTAATGCAAAAACTAAGGAGCTTCCACAAGCTGTTGAAGCAGGTCTTTTTCCGAGGAGATCACCAGCAGTATTTTAAAAGACTAAAATAAAAATTAGTCTGCTTTAAAAAAAACCTTCTTTTAAAAAGCATTCAAAATTAATTGTCTACTAAAAAAGTACTAAACAAATCCCACACATGTTATTTTTTTAAAAGAATATTTTAATCCCATTTTTAAGTTACCAAACGAGGTGATTCTAAAATTTGAGATTTGGAAATAAAATCTTATTTATAATAATCTTTATTACATATTCAAGTGAGCCTAGTTTGCTCGGGGAATTTGTAAAAAAAGTCAGGAAAAATTGTTTCATATCATTGAGCCCCTGATGATGCAAAAACTGAGGGTCTTTCTTCGCTCCAGCTTGCTATATTGAAGCAGTAGTAATAATAACTATCTACCAGCCAGCAGCCACTTTTCCAGTTGGTGGGGTTTTAATAGTGTCAGATTTAAAGCGATGAAGCTCAGCTAGTTAGTAGTTTTTAACACCAGTTCATCATCTGTTGATTTTAAAAACTCGGCCAACACAATCCGACTACTACCTTGCCTAACTAAAGTACCTTATCCGTCTCTAAATTATTTAATCCCAATGTTTTTCAGAAAAAGAGCTTTTATTATTTCTAATCTGTCATCACTTCCAATGTATTTTTCTCCCAAGCACAAACCCCCAATAACCCAAGTTCTTTGTTTTTGAACCTGTACCGAGCGTTAAACCAAGATCAACCTGTTCAATCCCTTCTAATCTCAAATAAAGATTCCTAAACCTTTTTTTTTAAAAAAAAAACATGCACCTTTGCTAAATTCACGGTCACATCAGTTCAGTATCACAACACAAGCCAATAATGATACATTTAATACAATTTCTAATACAAAACCAAAGTTTACCAACAGTTATAAAACGTTTTTACAGAACGGCACAAACTACAACCTTTCACTTTCAAAACTCAATTATCACTCTCTTGAAGCAGTAGTATGTTAAATGTCTATAAAGTATGTCTATTGATATTTTTTTTAAATCAAATGTCATTTTTGTTAATAATCTTTAATTTAAATGAGCCTAGTTTTTTTCTGGTAAAATCTAAAACTTAAATTTTAAGATTGAGTGAGACAGTATAGTGTAGTATACTGGTATAAAAGTTGGCAATAAAATGTCATGGCAATCCCACAGTGCAACGGAACTTGTTTCTGTTCCTAGTTTTAACCATGTTTGTATGTGTAATACGGTAAGCAGACAGGACGAAGGGTGATCGCGCACACACACAAACATGGTTAGAAGCAAGAACAAGTTCCGTAGCATTGTAGGATAGGCTATTGCATTGTTCAGTTAAATGAATTCAGGGGATTTAAACACTGAAAAATAAACATTGTTTCCTCTCAATATTTAAGGCCACTTCACACAGAACGTAGCCGACGTATTAATACTTCGGCGACGTCTTTCGTGCACCGTTAAAACAGAAAGCTACATTTAATACGTATGCCCCCCCCCCCCCGGGCCCTGTTCGAATTAAAGAAGTTGACTTCGAATTATCCATAATTTTTTTACATTTATATCATATTAAGTTTAAGGAACCGAACCGAAACTTAAAATTAACGGTAATTTCGAATTAAAGACTTTCAAATTATCCAAGCTCTACTGTATTGAGAAATACTGACAAGTGGGAAATTCAAAACTCAATTTTCTCATGCTCTCGTTCAAAATAAGACATTTGAAATTGATATATAGTTTTATTTAGAACATAATCACAGTCTTAGCTAGATGTTTGCAGATCACCCAGATACGTCTTTAATATGCGAATGAATAGATCGGGATTGTTTTGATCAGCTTATGTCTAAAATATTTTCTTAAAATGAATAAGTGCCAAATTTCAGCTCTCTAGCTTTTAAGGAAAGAATACCAATTAATATTTATTGTTTTTAGGAGTTGTTATTACATTTTCAACCCTTAACAGCACGCAACAAATGTAAAGCTGGTTTATTTTTTACATGTATCTTGTAAGAAATAAATGTACAAAATTTCAGATCTATAGCTTTAAGGAAAGTATAAAAATAAATATTTATAGTTTTTATTGGTTGTTATCACATTTTCAAAACTATAGCGTCATGTAACAAAATATAAAACACATTTACTTTTTATATGTGTTTGTAAGAAATAAATTTAAAACATTTCAGCTTTAAAGAAGGTAAACAAACAACATTTGTTGTTTTAGGGGATGTTTCAACCCTTAAAATCCTATCTTAGTGTGCTTCTAGCGCATATGAGCAATATGTGTACCAAATATATCACGTCCTTGGTGGTATTAAATTAATATTTATAGATATAGGGGGTTGTTCCTAAATTTCACCCCTTAGCAGAACATGATAACGTAAAACTGTTTTTTTTTTGTTTTTTTTTATGTATCTTGTAAGAAATAAATGTACAAACTTTCAGCTTTCTAGCTTTAAGGAAAGTATAACAAACAATGTTTATTGTTTTAGTTGTTGTTTCAACCCTTAAATGTCAAATATTTTAAAATCTTTTCTTAGTCCGCCTTTAGCCAATATGTGTACCAAATTTCACGTTCCTAGGCGGTAGAGTTTTTGAGATATATACCAAACAATATTTATTGTTTTAGGGGTTGTTTCAACCCTTAGAGACCAAATATTAAAAAATCCTTTCTTAGTGCACTTCTAGTGCCTGTGAGGAATATGTGTACCAAATTTCAAGTTCCTATTTAGCATGGTTTTTGAGATACTGTGATCAGTTAGTAAGTGAGTGAGTGGGTTTTGGATTTTATTTAGAGATTAGCAATTTCTTGCCACACCAGTTCTTTTACATCTTTATCTCTGTAATTCTCTATCATAACATCCCAAAGGACTGGACGCTTCCTTACTTCATCAATTAAAACAGTTACTATACTCACAACTGCACTTAAACAAATCACACAATAAACAAACTCCGGAAAGCGGACGATATACACAGAAAGACGTGGTGAGAACAGCTCAGTGCGCTTGCGAGAGTCGAGATACTTTTGCTACGCATAGCTAGCCGAAGTATTTTCCTTTTCCGTATTAATACGCCGCCAACATCTGCTACGTATTAATACTCCTGTGTGAAGTGACCCATTTGATATAATTGTGAGATACGTCTCAGACGTCTTACAAAGACGTCGGCGGAGTATTAATACGTTCTGAGTGAAGTGGCCTTTAGGTAATTCTGGGTTCTGTGTTCTGGGGTATTTTTTCATATTAATTTTTATATTATCAACACCAAGCTGAAGATAAAAAATTTTACCAAGCTATATTATAAGCTGAAGATAAAAAATTAACTTGCACCTAGCACTTGGGAAACAATGCTTATTTTAAATTAAATCTGTTTGTACTTGGGTAATATACTGAAATATACCTGCCTTATTTACTTCTGTTAATGGTCATTTATGGAGTAAAACTGTAGGAGGAGGTAGAAATGTATTACCAACATTCTAGGAATACCATTCCATACCACTCCATGCCATTCCATGCCATTTCATACCATTCCATACGACTCCATACCACTCCATGCCATTCCAACATTCAACAGGAACCATGCTATTGTATTCATCGATTCAGTTTTGTACGTATTTGAATTAAACTTTTGTGGTAATTTTATACAGGAGCGAGCGCGAGCAGCTGCCCTAGGCTATCCAGATCCTACGAATCCAACGTATGAAGCAACATCAGAAATGTATCACAGAACATTGACAGAATGTCTACGGCGGATTAAAGACATCAAAGATCAAGGGCAACCTGCCAATAAGATCGGCATTATGGTTGCCTCTCATAATGAAGATACTGTTAGATTTGCATTAGCCAAGTAAGTTAATTTGTTTTCTTACCGATACATTGCTGATCCACAACTGAATCCTGAACTGGAAACTGGTTTTCATTTCACAATCAAAACCTTCATTAGAAAATGTTTTTATTGTAGATTTAACCCTTTGTTTATCTGGTTTTTCCTCCATTTAATATAACATTGCGTTTGTATTCTGTGGCTAATGTAATATAATACTGTGATTGTAATTTGCTTGATTGTTTTGCAGAATGAAGGAGATTGGAATCTCGCCAGAAGATAAAGTTATATGTTTTGGACAATTGTTGGGAATGTGTGATTACATAACCTTTCCTCTTGGTAAGTGTTCAACTGTGCAGTAATATATTCTGGTATGTTTTGTCAATAAGTGTTCAACTGCAGTAATGTTCTGATATGTTTTGTTGGTAAGTGTCTAACTGCAGTAATATTTTGATATATTTTGTCTGTAAGTGTTCAACTGCAGTAATGTTCTCAATGGTTGCCCGTAAGTGTTCTTCTGCAGTAATAGACCAGGGAAATTAGACAATAAATCCTAAATATTTTTCTACAGCACCGATCGAGATTCGGTTTTCAGCATTGTATTCGTAGAAGTCTCAGGAAAAAAAGTCTACATATAATACCTTGTCGGCAGACAAAAAGTGCATTTTTGGGCATGCATAAAGTGCATCATTTCCCATAATTTATAAAAATTGTTTGAATTCATGAAAACTGATAAAAATTTCTATTTCCCCTACCCCCAGGGTGATCGGACATCTTTTTCAAGGGCAGATTTGGAATTAGCGACCCCAAAAACCCCCTATTGTACATTTTCGAGTGATTTACTGAGCCCTTTGATATTTTGCTGAAGTGCCCCCCCCCCCTCCCCCCATGGGAGACCCCAGGGTGATCAGATATCTTTTTCAAGGGCAAATTCGGAATCTGCGACACCCAAAACCCCTGTATACAAATTTTGATAAGTTTTCATGAATTCAAACAATTTTTATAAACTATGGGAAATAATGCACAAGAATAAAATAACACATAATATAGCTGTTTGCTCCAATATTTCCATTAACAGCTGATTTCAAAATTTGAAGCAATTATTTTTGTATTTCATAAGTTTTCATGAATTCAAACAATTTTTATAAACTATGGGAAATAATGCACTTCTAGATGCACTTTATGCATGTCCAAAATGCACTTTTTGTCTGCCGACAAGGTATTGTATGTAGACTTTTTTCCTGAGACTTCTCCGAATACAATCCCGAAAACCGCATCTCGATCGGTGCTGTAGAAAAATATTTAGTTATTCCGGATGATTTTGGTCTAATTTCCCTGGTCTATATAATGTTCTGATTTGTTTTGTTGGTAAGTGTCTAACTGCAGTAATATTTTGATATATTTTGTCTGTAAGTGTTCAACTGCAGTAATGTTCTCAATGGTTGCCCGTAAGTGTTCTTCTGCAGTAATAGACCAGGGAAATTAGACAATAAATCCTAAATATTTTTCTACAGCACCGATCGAGATGCGGTTTCCAGCATTGTATTCGGAGAAGTCTCAGGAAAAACGTCTGCATATAATTCCTTGTCGGCAGACAAAAAGTGCATTTTTGGGCATGCATAAAGTGCATCATTTCCCATAATTTATAAAAAAAATTTGAATTCATGAAAACTGATAAAAATTTCTATTTCCCCTACCCCCATGGGGACTCAGGGTGATCGGACATCTTTTTCAAGGGCAGATTTGGAATTAGCGACCCCAAAAACCCCCTAGTGTACATTTTCGAGTGATTTACTGAGCCCTTTGATATTTTGCCGAAGTGCCCCCCCCCCTCCCCCCATGGGGGGTCCCAGGGTGATCAGATATCTTTTTCAAGTGCAAATTCGAAATCTGCGACCCCCAAAACCCCTGTATACAAATTTTGATAAGTTTTCATGAATTCAAACAATTTTTATAAACTATGGGAAATAATGCACTTCTAGATGCACTTTATGCATGTCCAAAATGCACTTTTTGTCTGGCGACAAGGTATTATATGTAGACTTTTTTCCTGAGACTTCTCCGAATACAATCCCGAAAACCGCATCTCGATCGGTGCTGTAGAAAAATATTTAGTTATTCTGGATGATTTTGGTCTAATTTCCCTGGTCTATAATGTTCTGATTTGTTTTGTTGGTAAATGTTCGAACTGCAGTAGTATTATTCTGATATGTCGGGTTTACTATATATTATGGCCACTAAACTGATGCTGATTAACTGAACGAGTAGAGTTGGACGAACCAATCAGACATGTGCGCTAGAATAGTTTGAATTTTTTTAAATTTTCAGAATACTATAGTTCAAAAATTTGCGTTGGTAAAAACCCGTTAAAAAACATAATTTTTCAATATGTTTTGTAAATAAGTGAGGGTGGTATGACTACAGTCCTATATCGGGTAAACATCTCTCCAAGTATGTTAAAATAAAAGTTTACATTCTATTTTACAACAAAAGCATTGTATTTTCGTAACAAATTGAATGAAGGGGTCCTAGATTTCACGGCAAGTGTCGGTTGGCTTGACCGATGGAAGAAATGCTACAGTATCCGTCAGTTATGTGTTTACATAATCAATCGTTTAATAGGGAACACAAAACAGGCTATCACTGTATAAAATTGTGAATAGTAACCAATCCATCAATAGCGAATAAATTTATTTCACTTTCGTTTACCCACATCTCTGTCAATACCAAAGCCTGTAACAACCTTTCTTTAAAAGCTTTCCGATAAGTTCGAAAATGTAAAAATAAATTTGTATAACTGCATGTTGTTGTTTCAGGTCAAGCAGGCTACTCAGCATACAAATACATCCCCTATGGACCTGTCAACGAAGTGTTGCCCTATCTATCCCGTAGAGCTATGGAGAATAAAGGTGTACTCAAGAAGATCAAGAAAGAAAAGAGTCTCCTCCTCAAAGAGTTGTTCAGGCGTATTATCACCGGACAGATCTTTTATAAGCCTAGAGGAAACTATACTCCGATATAAGACAGACACGCTAAGCACGATATAAGTTGTATGGTTTTTTTAGATAAAATTTCTATATGTATATTGCTGAGACATGATCCTACTGTACAAAATCTACTAAACAGAGCTTACCAAGCATCTTTTTAATTTAAAAAATATTAGTTCCTTTTCAGCAATAATGACATTACTTTTGTTTAGCTATAAAACTGGAAATTTTAAAACTGAAACTCCTTAGGTTCAAGGTATTTATTAAGATTGTTTTGTGCATGTCGGATCTCTGTGATATTTTTACTTTGAGAAGCGAGTCCGGATCGTTTGTTTGTTGTTCGTTGTGAGAGTAAAACTTCACTTCGTATCTTTGCGTAGTAGCTGTGGGACTATTGGTGTACAGAATAGCGCGATTTAAATAATCGACAAGGCTGTATTATTTTTAAACCTAAGGTATTAATTGTTTAAGTATTTTACCTTTTTTGAACTTTAAAAATTATTCTGTTTTACACTCGGTATGAAAGGTAGTATATGTTCATGTTCCTTTTTCAGTATTGTTGTTTGTATTATTTTACATAACAGAGATGGAAGGGAATTGATTTTGTTTTGATTATTTTTAATTTGATTGCCAATTTGTTAAACCTATTTACTACTGCTTCATTCTGATTATAATTTTGTTCTTTTATCACCAGAAAAGTATGAAAATAAATTTTCTCACCACTTTTAAAGTGGTTATAAAATCAGCTTGAAACACTACATCCTCCAGTTGTAGTGCCCAAACTTTACACTTCTTTTATGTCATCATAAAACATTTATATATTAGTTTACATTTCAATTAAACAGTTAGATACCTGTTTTACGAAAATCTGCAGGGACTCGTATTAATCCGATACAATATGTTTTGTCATACTCTGATTATACTTTGTTATATAAGGGTATAACGCGCTTTTATATCCAGTGATAGATGATCTGCAGTAAATTTCTCCTGGAAAATTCTCCTACCTCATTGATCCCCTAATCAAATTTGTAAGTGATACTCGACCTATATTAGATGTCTCCCAGAAAACACTCCACCCTTGTTCCTAATTTAATTTATGAGTGATACTCATCTACATTAGATGTTTCCAAGAAAACACTTCACCCTTGTTCCTAATCTACTCGATCTACAGTCGATGTCTCCCAGATAACTCTTGGCCCTCATTCCTAATTTGCTTTGTGAGAGATACTTGCTCTACACAGATTATACTCTGTAATATTGGTTTTCTTGAAGACAATATCCTGAATATTGATTTAAAAATAGCTATTACCAATACAAGTGTTTATTCAGTAAAACTAAAAGAACATATTGCACGAATTAATGGTGACTGCCATGGATGTTAAACAGTTATGTGTAAAGTAATTGGATGACTAAAATGAACATTACCTTTTTTAGTTTAAGTTTTGTGTTCCCATCCATCTCTCGAATGTAAAAACCATTCTTGCCTTTCTTGAAATCAAACTTAACCGATTTTAAATTGTTTACATTTGAGACCCTTATGTATTAGCGTGATATCGAACTAAATCAAGTATTATAAGGAATCTCATAAATAATTTTAGTAAAAATATAAATGTACACAGTATTATTTATAATTAGAACACGACTGCAGCATTATTTGATTTCAATTGTAGTTAATTCTTGTTAACACTATCTACATCTATTTTTATTTTATAAGTCAAACAAATTTTTACTAGCATTTTTTAAAATGTTTAAGTTCAGTTCAAAGATTTTTATAGCATTTATGTTGTAAACATAAAAGATGGTACGTTCTAGTCTCGTTCGTTAATGTATTGTTAAACAGTCGAAGAGCATTGTAAATATTAGAGAAACAAACTCACTAGAAGTATTAAAAAGTAATGTATCGTTTGTTTTTAGTTGTTACAACAAAATTACAGACAATAAAGTGTTTTGAGGAAATATAATGTATTAAATTTGTTTTATTTATTCAACCATCTTTCCTTAGTTTTACAAATATTAGCTTAATTAATGTCAAAATCAACAGCAGTGATTAGAACTCTGCAGTCATATATGCTAATGTATTTGTTTTATTTATTCAACCAGCTTTTCTTAGTTTTGCAAATGTTAGCTTAATTAATGTAAAAATCAACAGCATTGATTAGAAATCTGCAGTCATATATGCTAATGTATTTGTTTTATTAATTAAACCAGCTTCTCTTAGGATTTCCAATACTATCAAAATATATGACTGTGAATGTAAATCTTTGTATACCTTTCGTATATCCGTAATGGTACTGGTCCCATCAAACCCGGATAAACGAGGTTTTAATGTACTGTGAAAGTAAATCTATAATAATTGTATTTTAATTATTCCATCTGCTTCCCGTAAGATAAAAAATATAAGCTGAATCAATATCATAATCTATGGCTCTAAATGTGA
>JAGFPH010000043.1:1052052-1104570 GCA_018207615.1 Philaenus spumarius
AAAATTTGTAGACACCGTACCGGTTAGACGGGGTTCCATTAAAATAAGCAGTTAAAATTTTCCCAAAATGTCGTCAATTTCCCCATCCGTGAAAAGCTTGGCCTGACGATACAGTAGAACTCCAATTATCCGGATTAATTGGGACCGGACCCGATCCGGATAATCAAAAATCCGGATAGTTGGATTTGTCTCGAAAAAAGGCCGTTTTTAGGAGAAAAACGTAAACAAAACACAATAGAGAACATTTACGGTATTTATTATGAAAAAACAATATCAATGACAATGTTTACATTACGTAATATTTACAAACAATACTAAATCACTGTAAAATACATTATTTTTTGAACTTACCAGGTAGAGTCAGATGTTTTGCTACCTTAAATCGATTCCGCGCCGCCAAGTCTCGCATCCGTTTGACTATGTTCTTATTCAAATCTGATCCGGATAATTGGCGATCCGGATAATTGGAGTCCGGATAATTGGAGTTCTACTGTACGTGCAAATTGAAACGTACACTCCATACGAAAAATGTATTATTCAAGCTTGACATGTTGACATCACGCGATATGCATTATGTAGTACAAAGTGGAAGATATTCCAAATAATTAACGATCATGTAATATTACCGGTTCCCAGATATAAAGGCAACGTTTTTCCTCATCAGCTTTACACTGATTTCTGAACTGCAAAAGGCAGACAGGGATACCCAGATTGCTAAACCATAATTAAAAAAGCTGATCTCTTAGATGACACTTTATCGATCAAATTTACATCTCAATCTGATAAGTAGTGTACAAACAAACAATGTTTTCCTCTTAGTTGTTGTTAGCATTCGAACTACATAAATGTTATAAACTCATATAAAAGCTAGTGTACGTCCGTACAACCGTTCGTGAGTAACAAAATAGCATGCGCATGGTCGAATAAAATAACTATCATTAAATTTTAAAGACATAAATAATATGTTACGTTATTGAGCAGCTTTCAACAATAGGCCTAACTCCCACTTCAGACATACAATAACTGATTTCGCCTATAATCTGTAATAATTTAACAAAACCTAGCCGAGACTACAATAGAGTTATGTTTACAATTTCATACAAAACAAACTTATGATAATGTCTTCATGTTGGTTGTTTTTGTATATGAGCTATAGAACTAATGTATTCTATAATATGCTATATGATCGGCTTTGAGGTTAGAAATCGTTAAAAACGTAAGCATTTTAACAACTAAAACTGACTTGGGCTATTAGTCTGAATTATTGATATCCTGATAAAATCATTAAAGTTTGAGCTTCTATTTGCAAATATAGGCCTACTATGACGATGAAAACATGAACGTACTATTTTAAAGTCAAGTGAACGATAATCTAGTTTTACCTAAATGAGAATATTTAAAATATTTGATTGAAGCAAACCTGTGACTAAAAAGTATATCTTTTGGTTTGTTTTACAAACATGCACATATTACAACAAGACAGCATATTTGCCCAAGTAAACATTTTGGTACCACAGAGGCTATCCCACAAAAGGGACAAGATTAGAGCTAAGTTCCAAAGGTTAATAGATAGGAACAACAATTTGCATCAGCCCACTCAAATCAAACACCAGTTCTACCCAAGGGACATTAACACCAGTGACGTAATATTTACACAACCTGAGATTAGCTTATTGAATAAAGGACTGAAGCACAATGTTTATGACAACAAAAACAAAAACAATGACATACGCACTTTGTTGGTCATGGAAAGCGCTGTACTATCTTTACCAAATGAAAAACAAAATTTAGTGAGATTTGTAATAAATGATAAGTTGCAAAAAACCATTAACAAGAACAAATTCAAATATGGGGGTAGTGAAACCAAGTATAATAGTTCGGAAGCACTATTAGCCAAAAATATATGAACTAAATTGACACAACATGATTCACTCATTGTTAAAGCCGATAAAGGTAGTACGTCAGTTATTTCTTGCTCTTCTTTATTTTCTTTTTCATATTCTTTATGGCCATGGGTGTTCTCATCGTCTTTTTGTACAACCTGCTCTTCTTCCTGGATCAATTCGAGCTCGGTGGATGGTCCCCGTTACATGTTCCCTGTGGTTCAGCCACCTTCCCAAACTCTGTGCTAGTTTTTTCCCGACTTCATTTTGTGCTTCTCTTGCTTTTTTGAAAGCGCTACCTGATAATTTTTTTGGCCCCATTCTAGAACAATATAAATTCAATTCAGTAGGTAATGCGAACTAATCCTCATGCCAAGTTTACGTACAGCGTTAAATGTTATTAAGAACACTTTATAGGCTAGAGATATTTCCAGAGACAACATACCTTAAAATTAATTATTTACCCCACATTTCTATACCATATTAAAGTTAATACATTTTTGCAACTTTAAAGAAAAAGCCTCCAAAATATAGACTAAAAACTGTGTTGATGAAATCTTAGCTTTACTTACGACAATATAAGGAAATGGTCTCGCTTCTTTGCTCCCCAAATAATAATAATAATCCCCAACTGACCTCTACCGTTGATAAGAGGCGTCACTTCTCTAAAACTTTTACTCCTTTTTCGAAATAAAACCCCGCACCCATTAAACCAAACGCATACATACAGTTTATACTGTAAAACTTGATTAGGTACTCGACTACTGATTACATAATATATTTTTTTACAAATTGGAATATGCAATCATAAAATCAAAAGGTTTAGTTTAAAACATTTAACATATTTATAATTTGACAACAGTTGTAATGATATTAACAATTGTGTCACGCATAATTCGTGGTAATTGTTAAACTTTAAGTTAAATAACCAGTAGGCCTAAAAGTTATCCTTCTAGTAAAAATACTAATATAGGGAAACGTAAAGATTTTGTCAGTATTGTGTTACTAACTGTGATCTTAGTACAGTTTTCTATTGTCCAATCGTCAGTAAGATTTAAGACTTTAAGAGTAAAGGCTAGATTTGGATACTTTTTAATGTAGGCTAACCAATATTTTCAGTAAAATTAAAGTACACGATTTAATCAAGCATAGTGCATAGGCTTGTAAATAAGGGTAGATTTTCTGATTTTATTTCGGAAAGTCTATAAACTGTTACACATAATAAAGAGGAAAACCGAAAAAACTACCTCATAATTAGGTGAAGGGGATAATATGTGACCTGCATAACGCCACTTATGTTCGTCTTAAAACTTTGTCCTAATCCTAATACTTAACCTCGCTTCATGCATGAATTTTGTACTGACCTAAAAAAAATCGTACGATGATGCCCTTTTGAAAACATAATATTTGGACATAAATCTATGATATTAGCAAAAAAGATTTCCAAAAAATTACATACAAAAATCTGGCATCATATGATACCACCAATGCACTAGAGGTAAAAGTACCTAAAACTTATGTGACATCAAATGATGCCATTATGCATTGGAGAAACTGTGGATTAATAAAACTAAATCTGATATATTCACTCAATAAAACAATTTTATTATTTTTACTATAAAATACGATTATCAAACATACTTTGTATTTTTACTTTGTAAATGTTATACATATTAGTGATATAAATAATGGTGGTAGGATTGACCGTCTGTTATTTAAATATATTTTTTTTAAATTCGTACCGGTAAACCCAAAAACTGGCTTTGCCCATAGGGTTACCTAATTCCCTTAAGTTTTTAAAGCTTGCACAATAAAGTTCAGAAACAAAATTGTACATACAGTAAAACAGGGTGAATCGAAACACTTTTAAACTTTGAATAAAAAAGTAACTATAACAATTTTTTTATTACAAACATTTTTTTACTACAAATTTAGAGTTCTTGTTTTGTTCTTGCAACTTTTAGCAAAACATTTGAAACTGTTTTTATATAAACAAATTTGTTTAGTGGTGTTCCAATTCACCCCGCAGATAGGGGCGAATTAGAAGAAATGTTCAATTATTTATTTGTTCCGATTCAGACTTATTTGTTCCGATCTATATAATTATATAAAAGCGAAATACCACTGACTCACTCATCACTATTTCTCAAAAACTACCGAACAGATTGAAATGAAATTTGGTATGTAGCTTCCTCTAGGGCCATAGGTGCTCACTAAGAAAGGGTTTAAAAAATTCGATATTTTAGGGGGGGTTTGGGGGGATCAAAGTTATTAAAAAAACGATTTCTTCAAAACTACCAAACGGATTGGAATTAAATTTGGTATGTAGCTTCCTCTAGGGCCATAGGTGCTTACTAAGAAAGGGTTTGAAAAAATTCGAAATTTTAGGGGGGGTTTGGAGGGATCAAAGTTACTAAAATCATAATTTCAGATCTTTTATTATTATGACAATAGTGCTTTTATTATTTAAGATCTATATATATATATATATATAAGCCAAATACCACTCACTGACTGAACACAGAATACAATTATGTTAAAAAGACTGAAAATAGCAACCACCACGGGCAACGCCGTACGGGTCAGCTAGTATGGTTAATAAAAACAGGCAATAATGATGAGGGGTGGGTGAATAGGAAAATGTAGTTACTATCAAAAACAACCTTTATTTTATATACAAGTAAAAGTAAGATTAAAAAAAAATAGAAAACAATTTGAACTCAAAAAAGATTAAAATTTATGGAAAGAAAAAGTATTTCAATTAAGAAATATATATGTAGGCCTATATTATTGGGGAATATTTTTTTATGACTAGGAAGTTTCGTTCCGGTTCATCCCGTTTTACGGTAACCTAATTTTCTTTGTAAATATTAGTATTAATGTATTTAATTATAAGTAAAAAATATTATCAAGATGTATTTTTAGTTTCATGTAGAGCTATGTATGGTTGTGCATTATGTTAGTGCTGATATTATGTATATTCCTATTATGTACACAGGAAATCCATTTTTTATTTTTTTTATTAGGTTTATTGTTATTATGTTTTAAAACAATAAAAATTATATACATAATATTTAAAGAAAGATGGTACAGAAAAATATGTTTGAATACGTCTAAAACTTAGGGTACTCTGATGCATGCTGGCATCAATTGAGTACACAATGTATTAATTTTGTTGATGAACATAACCTCAAAACCCAATGGGTAACCTAATGCATGCTGGCATCAATTGAGTACACATGTATTTTACAATATTTCAGCCATGTTAGTCTATAACTGGCATTAATAATTATATGAATATAATCTGTGATAAATTTGGAAGGTAATACATATTTTTACTTATGTTTTGAATTTGCCATGTTTTATACTCAAACATCTCTGGTGACTATTACGTGAAGTTCTTCTGTCATTACTTGTGGCTTCTATGCATTGAAGTACATCTTAGAACCAGCATGTAAATAAATATAGTAAAAAAAACATCTGGCATCAAATGCTGCTATGCGTGAAGAGGTTAATTGACTTACCTTTTCAAAGGTAAATGGAGCAGAAGCACTGTCTAGCAGTTAGCAGCAGCATTCATCACATCAAATCAAAAAACAGTGTAAGTGTAATAAAACTAACAAACATAAACAATAAAGCAGTGTGTGACTAGGTTATGCCGGTTGGGCGCCCCACTACTACTCACTTCACTTGATCAGACGAAAGCGCTGCCAACTGTCGGCCATCCCACCACACTGAAGTAGGGCGGCAGTTCGACGCACAACCACAACATACGAAAGCGCTCCGCTCTCTTCCCATACTTCTAAGTGACGAAGTATAGACGTTAAAACGCCAGAAAATATGTTTAATATTTTAAATTCTAGTAAGTAGCCTACCACGATTCCATTACAAATGTGAATAAAAATTTGTATTTAATTCTTACTATTCAAAACCAATTTTGCACCCCTATGCTTCCTGCGCTTTTGGCGGGGGCCTCTGCCGCCAATGCCTTGCTACGTTCCTGTAAATGCTCCGTATGGACCGGATAAAAAGCCAAAAAAACACATTCTTCGTTAACATTGAGCCTAGTGTCAATAACAAGGCTGGGAAAAATATAAAGTACATATTTCATCAATAAATTATAATAGAAGACCCACGGAAATCAAACTTCATTGTTCAATGTAAGTTTTAATCTGTTGTCCATATGTGTTTTTATGACAAAGTTTTAATTAGTCTAATGTGAATAAATGTTCTGATGTTACCAGACTGATAGGCAACACAACTGTCAACTATTGACTTTTTATAAGATTGCTCAGGCAAGTAATAGTATATCATATGTTGGCTCATGCTGGCTATAGAGAATATTGTCACCCTATTTTGATTATACTAAAGATTATCACTGTTGATATCACTGTATCTCCTCTTTGATTTGTTGTCTGATAAGCAAAACAACTGTCAACTATTGGCTTTTTATAAGATTGCTCAGGCAAGTAATAGTTTTTCATATATTGGCTTATGCTGGCTATAGAGAATATTGTCACCCTATTTTTACTATACTAAAGATTATCACTGTTGATATCACTCTATATCTCCTCTTTGATTTGTTGACTGATATGAAAATTATAATTAAAAAGATGAACTTTGTAGTTTTCATCAACATTATCAAAGAACAAGAATTAGTTGTTGTTGTTGTTGAACCCTTCAAGTTATCATTCACGCTATTCGGCTCCAGGAAACCTACAACCTTCATTTCCGGCAGCGATGCCGGATACGCCAGAAACACACAACAAAGGGAGAGCGACAAACCCATTATACAACCAGATATAGGCGCACGATTAAAGGGCCAGTCCGTTTTAGAATTGAATCATCATATCACAACGAGTGCCTCGCCTAAACAAACATCCATTATTGACACTACAATACAGGATTGTTTACAAGCAAATACTGAGCAACCTAAACAAACATCCCTTAAATAAAAATAATGATTTTCTTCTATGTTGATATCATTCAACTGCAAAATGTCGGGCAGATCATCGCCAATTCCAATGGACTTCGAATTGGTATTTCCTATTGTCGACCCACCATACATTCTGTCTGGGAACTGCACGTCCCTGGAATATGTGCCGACACCGAAGAAGACGCGAAGCAACACCAGCAGCCAAACACCAGCTTGGATGCGGAATGGTGCACAATGGAGCCATGCACGACAGAGGGAAAAACCTTCACAAGGAGAGTCCAACTCGCTAGACAAAACGACACAAACAGCTAGCGCCAACTAGGGCGGAGGTATGTAGCGAACCGCTACTTCTTCAAGTTATCGTTTACGCTATCTGTATTGTAAATATTATATTATTTGTTGTAGAACTAAATGTAAATAAAACACTCTAAGGGTGAGAGAGAGATGATGCAATACGGGTAGGGGTTAATGCGCGTGCAACTCGTCCCACTCCTTGAGTTACGCTATAAAACTGGCTTCTATGCTTAGCAGCCTCATTCTGCTTCACAGAGTCGCCTGAACAACATCTCTCTCTCCACGCTACCTATCTAACAAAAAATCTTGTTAATTCTTTACTCCTGGCAAAACTTCCTATACATTTCCTCACTCGTTATCTGGAGGCTGATCCCTCCAGGACGAGTCCTTCCTACTGTGATCTGTCGGCTGATCCCGGCAGCACAGTCTGCTCCCCTCGTTATCTGGAGGCTGATCCCTCCAGGACGAGTCCTACCTACTGTGATCTGTTGGCTGATCCCGGCAGCACAGTCTACTTCCCTCGTTATCTGGGGGCTGATCCCCCCAGGACGATCATTCCTTCCAAGTCTTTTATGAATACGCATATTGTCGTAGCCCTTCTGTAAGGACCCTCAGGCTTAACCTAACAAACCAGCAAAGTTACGACAGTTGTCTTATTGATATTACCTACTGTCGACTGTGTACAGACAATTTTTATGTCTTGGGATAACAGCTTTTTAACAGTCTACCCCAGTAGTTAAAGGGGAGTAAGTTTACAACACGCCCCAATGACTTTTTTTTAGGAAAGAGAGTGGTACTGTAAACCTAAGCATATTGTAATTGATTTATGTTGAATTGTGAGTTTAGGCTTTGTTATTTTTTTATGACATGTTTTAACAGAAATAAATAAAAATATATTTTTAGATATAGAAATTTTGTGTTTAGATATGATATTTTTTTGAAATTTGTAGATATATATAGACTACATTTATTAAATCAAAGTTCTGGAAAATTGTATTTTTATTATAACATTAAAGCAGGTTATTAAATTGTTAGAAAATTCAGATACAATCTAAAAATCTTACCAAAACTGGATAGCATTTTAGATTTGTTTAAACAGATTTTCTAAAAACTACTACAGTGTAGCAAATACTTAACACTGTTGTAATGTTTTGGTATTATTAACATACTTGACAAAATCTTTGTACATTACAATGACAGAATTTTTTGATTCTAGTTATAAAAACACTGATTAAAAATCTAAAAAAAATTTAGGACTCTCAACAAGTTACTTATTCCTAATATTAAAAAATTAATAATTTGAATTGATGTTATAATAAAAACACAATTTTCTAGAACTTTGATTGTCCATTACTTTTAAACGAAGCAAGATACT
Source organism: Philaenus spumarius (assembly GCA_018207615.1). Classification (NCBI taxonomy): domain Eukaryota; kingdom Metazoa; phylum Arthropoda; class Insecta; order Hemiptera; family Aphrophoridae; genus Philaenus; species Philaenus spumarius. The sequence goes on from JAGFPH010000043.1 coordinate 1,060,541, forward strand.
AAGCTCTAGTTTGAGCCATTCTGTTTCTCTCTTAATAAGCTTTACAATGATGTATTACATGACCTACCTTTACATTGGAACTTGTTAACCCCTTCCCACTAAAATTCTAGAGGGTAAGATATGTCAAAAAAAATTTTCCTGAGTTTTGTTAACTTATTTTCAGTAACAACAATAATGAAGGTGGTTAAAGTTACTTTATGAACACTCTGTATACGAGATATTTGTATAGCTTTACAAAAATTATAAACAAGGTGTGACATTGCGCGTATTAATACAATTTCATCGTTTTTGGCACCTAAGTTGGAATCTAATCGGGTATTACTGGTCTTGAAGTTATATCGATCATTTTTCATTGTTTTCATATTGATTGTTTAGAGGTCTAACCAGTCTACTGAAAAGTGAAAATTTTGTGTTTTGTTACATGTATCCCGATATACGATAATTCATTAAGTTCATTTTCATGGTAAATTTACAACTTAAGTGATTATTAGTTTTTCCACTAAACATATTGTAATGAGGAGTATAGAAACGGAAATCGTGTCATTTTTCCTTGTTGTGGAAAAACTTTGTGAAAAACTAATTCATATATGTTTGAAATGTTTGGTGAAAAGGTTGCAAGTGTGATGCTCTCGCCACTAGATGGAATCATCACCAAAATATCAGTTCAATTTGTAGTGCTTATGAATAATTTCTGTTTTTTCACATATATATGGTCAGTTAGTTCTTGTAATATACTGCCTTACTCCACAGAAAAAACAACAGATCCAAAAAAGTGATATACAACGTTGTTATTGGGAGGTCTTCATATGTTCACCCTTCCCCAGATATTAATCCCAAGTTTACTGACAATTTGTTTGTATCTTTCGTGAGGGAAACAGGAAAGTGCTTCTTCATCAGGTATCAAATAATTTAAAAAATTAGAACACACGAAACAACTAACCAACAAAACACCTGCGGCACATGCCACTCATTTCGCCGCTGGCAAGACCAAGTTAAAGTACCGTACGTTATGGTGTGTGTTCGTGAAACTTACAAACTTGACCGAAGATCCATAAATGTCGCCAGAGCATAGAAGGTCCTGGTCACGCTCAGAGGTTCGCCCGGACAGTCCTGGTTTTAAACCCTTGTCCTGTGTTCGGTCTAGGATTGTTCTTTGTCCGGGATTTCAAAAAATTTTACAAACAAAAATTTTCATGAAGTTTATAGTGAATTTGGTGATTTTGCGACTTGTTTGGATAATTCAATCTCACAATTAGAGCTTTTTCGTAATAAGGACAAGGATATTTCCACAGCAACAGTTGGCACACCTGTCGCTTGAGTACAATAGGCCGCTTGATGCCGATACGAATAATTGTTATTATGAAAAAAAAAAACATACACTGATTAAGTTAGATTGTCGATGAATTTCTGATTGTAATTCTTTGTATGTGTTTCATACAGTAAACAGTAGTTTATTATAAAATAAAATTATTGTGATTCCAATTTGTTTCAATCGTAATTTCTATATTTGGGAGTAGTACAATTTTATACAGTACTTTTTTTAAATAAAAACTAGAATAACTCAAACTTAAAAGTTTTGATTCTTTCTGTTTTGAGGGGCATTTTGAGCTGACTGGTTGTAAAGTTGAATTGAAAGATGGAGGATTCTTTTATTTTTTGGGATTATATAGACTTCCTAAAGGGAATGTAAGTGTTTTTTTTTAATAAGTTGAGTTATGTTCTGCAGTATCTATATGATACAAATTTTTATTTTATTTTAAATGGAGATATTAATATTAATGTTCTGGGAGACCAAAAAAGTAAATATGAATTACAAGACGTTTTGAATGTTTTTGGTTTAGAATGGTTGTTGAGCTCGCCTACTCGGGTGACTGGATCCTCGGCTACCTGTATAATGTAATTTCAAATATTCCAAAAAATAGGATTAACGTAAGTAACATTCAGTCGGAAATCCCCCGAAGCGACCTTATCTCAGAATTGGATGGTTAGGGATCTGAGATCGTAACCAAGTATTTACCAATCTGAGATCAGAAAATATAAAAGAACTAAAACACTATTTACAAAATGAGAAATGGGATTTTTTTAAACGTAATGGTAAAGATACCAATAAAAGCTTTGAAAAATTTAATAATATTTTTAATTACCATTTGAATGTAGCTTGTCCTCTGACAAGAATGAATAAAAGGAAACATACCTCTGAGTTTTCTAGATGGATAACTCGAGGTATTTTAGTGTTAAAAAACAAGCTAAACTGTTTGCATTATATGTCTAAATTTAAATTTAATAAAAAATTTATAGAGTATTATAAAAGGTACAAAAATATATATAAGAGTGTCATAAAAAAGGCTAAAGCTTATGATATTAATAAGCAAATTTTTAACTCCAAAAATTTCTCTAAGGCATCCTGGATTGAAATTAATAAATCAAGAACAAATGGAGCAGTAAACTCAGAGATAGAACTTAATATGGACGGAGTTGTACACTCAGATCTGATGAATGTAGCCAATATGTTTAATAGTTTTTTTAGTACAGTAGCAGCTCGCAACGGGAACATACGGTCTGACTTGAGTCATATGGGACAGGTCGAGTCGTCTATGATACCATCGCCTGTGTCGGGGGAAGAGATTGTTAAAGTTATAAATAATTTCAAAAATAAAAAAGTCTACAGTCATTTATATTATTTCAGTGTGGCTCTTAAAACAGTGCTCTTTGGAACTGGTGGAGCCACTGACTTATTTGATAAATTTGTCTTTTTCTGAGGGTGCATTCCTAATAGTCTGAAGTTTGGAAAAATTTTTCCCTTGTTTAAAAATTGTTGTATTAACAATTTTAGACCAGTAACACACATGCCTATTTTTAGTAAAATTTGTGAAAAACTTTTTTTAACTTGTCTGGTTTCCTTTTTATCTAAATTTGATTTATTTCCAAAATCACAATATGGTTTTCAGAGTAGAAAGTCCACCATTGATGCGATAGACAGTTTGGTTGATTTTGTGGTAAATGGTCTAGAGAATAATGAACAAGTTATGAATATCTTTCTTTACTTGTCAAAGGCTTTTGACTGTGTGGATTTCCATACGTTATTTAGCAAATTAGAAAGATCTGGAATAAGAGGGTTGCCACTTTCTTGGATTAGATCTTTTATATTTGGTAGGACTCAAAGAGTCCAGGTGGCTGAGATGTTGTCAAAAGAGGTTCAGGTAGAATTTGGTGTCCCTCCAGGATCTATATTTGGACCTTGTCTTGTTCATTCTGTGTATAAGGGATATGTCATCATTACTAAGTACTGACCATTTTGCGCAGTGTGCTGATGGTACAACAGTCATGGTGCAGGCTGAATCCCTTTCCTTTTTGGAGCAAATCACTTCTGTAAGTGTTAATGAAATAAGCCAGTACTTTTCGGGAAGTAACTTGCTCATAAATCCAGACAAACTGTATCTTTGTTTTATAGTTTAAAGCATAGTGATAATCAGTTGACTCCCACTATTATGTTGGGAGATGATGTCATAAAAGAGGTAAAATGCACCAAATTCTTACGTTTGGTTATGACAGTAATCTTGTGTGGAAGGAACATGTAGATGCGGTTTGTAAGAAAGTCAGTGCTGCTATTTTTACTCTAAAGAATATTGTGAATTATTGCACCAAACGAACACTTATTATGTTCTACTATGGACTTATTTAGCCTTATTTAAAATATGGAGTTATCTTTTGGGGTGACTCTTCGATAAATGAGGTTAGTAGAGTGTTACGTTTACAGAAAAAGGCATTAAGAACTATATTAGGTCTAAACAGAATGGCATCCTGTAGAAGTGTTTAAGGAATTAGGCATCTTAACTTTTCCATGTTTATATATTTTTGAAACTATAATCCATTGTTGGAAAAACTGGGAAACATTGCGCAATATGGATGTTCATAGTTACAACACAAGAAGTTCTAACAGTTTAAGACATCAGCCTCATAGGCTTAATATTGTGAGAAAACTTTCTTCTTATGCAGGTGTTCATTAACAAACTTCCAGATTACTTACAACTGGAAGTAAATTTCATAAAATCTAAAAATAATTTAGACGACTTCTGTCGTCAAAATCCTTTTACTCGGTAAGTGAGTTCATCCACCATACATTTTAGTTTGATTTTTTGGGGGTGAGTTTTTGGCTATATTGTGAAATCTAATTTTGTTAATTTTAGTAATTACATTTTAGCGATGGTGAATGTGATAGTTGTTTGTTATTATCTCATTGTATTAACTGTATTATTGTTATTGATTGACTATTATTGTAATTTCATGATCTTTGAATTATTTATGTTTAGGCTATAGGAATATAGCCTACTGTACAATAAGTGCCCTGGGTTGGCCACATACAAATTTGGTCACCCTAGGCTATACATACTCAATTCTTTTCAGTTCCCTTTTTGGACAGAGTGGAGTGAATTGAATATATGCATTTGCTTCCCTTTAAAACCATACATTTTGATGGATCTGATCGGCTTCATTTGGACCTAGTTTTGTGACAAAGTAAACGCCTACCTGGCATTGTTGAAGACAATGTACAGGTAGCCTCGAGAGTGGATCTGAGCGGATCGGCTTCATAACCTCATGTCTGTGTACTCATTGCTGGCCCGTACCGATAGTCCACTGAAAGGACCATAACAATAATATTCTGAAGAAACGAACAAAGCTTTGTATTTAGCCTTCTTTTCACTGCAATAGCACTGTCTAGACTATACAGAGTGTCCCAAACTCTCTGGTCCCATTTTGTGGATTTGTTCTTGGGATTGATACAAACATACCTCACAAAATAAACATGGGTCTACGGTGCTTACTTTGTCGTCCGTCTGTCTGTATGTGTTTTTTACAAAATAACGTATATCTGGAGAACAGTTTGACCGATTGAGTTCAAACTTCAGATAAAGTTTTACCTAAAAATGATCTATTTTAAGTAAAAAAAGCGGTTATATCCAATAAAGCGTTTTAAAATGGCGACTGTTTGAAATCTTCAAACCTAAATTACCCACAAACCGTACATTTTAACAAAGAATGTCAAGACATCTTTTTTAAAGCCCCTTTTATTCTGTATCGGATGGTGTAACTGTAAAAAAATCGGATGAAGGATAATAGTTAAGTTATGTGTAATAATTGGTTTGTTCACCCTCACATCCTATACCAACACAGTAAAACACAACAATATTGTATGTACATATGCTGTTTATTATCTTTCACTTAACTATTAACCTTCACCCGATTGTTCTGATAGTTGCACCATCCAATAAGGAATTAAAAGGGCAACAAAAAAGGTGTCTTGACATTTTTTGTTAAAATGTACGGTTTTTATGAGTAATTTAAGTATGAAATTTTCAAACAGTCGCCATTTTTAAATGCATGATTTGATATAATCGTTTATTTGAATATAGATCATTGTTAGGTATAACTTCATATGAAGTTTGAACTCAATTGGTCAAACCGTTCTCTAGATATGAATTATTTTGTAAAAAACACATACAGACAGACAGTTGAAAAAGTAAGCACCTTAGACGCATGTTTATATTGGGAAATATATTTGTCTCGATCCCAGGAACAAATTCACAAAAGGGGACCAGAGAGTTTGGGGACACACCCTGTATACAAAATACACAATAAAATGTTTTGATTACCAATTTTTCTTTAGTTATAACATTTTTTTAAATTCTATTCAATTTTGATCATTGATTAATTGTTATTGGGACAAAAACTCCTACTATCAAAATTTAAGGCCCTTGGCCGAAGAGGTTGCCCCTTTCATTTTAGTATGCCATTATTGTTAGTCCGATGTTCAATTGTTCGCCTGTTATTACACCTTCTGTCCTTTATTACTCCTACTGGTACGAAATTAGTACTTTGAATCACCTTAGTTATTTAGTAGTTCTCTGATGGAACAGGACAGAATCAAGGAAATGAGGAAAATAGGTGGTTTAACCTTGGTTTCAAAACATTATGTTCTTTTACATTTTAACTGTAGACTTGTTTTTACTATATTCTTTATTTTCTTATGTTAGTTCTGTTCTAAAGTATACAATTATTGTGCATATCGTTTTTCCCCATTAGATTAGAATTTACATTTCAATCAAAAGTTAGGATAAATTTGCACTTTTGCCCTGTTATCAAATATCTTTTGTCACATGTTTTTATACATATTCTAAATCACTGATTATATCATATGCGAACAAATTAACAACATACAAAAAAAGATATGAGATCTGTTTTAATTTTATACAGTTAAAAAAAGAAAATCTTTTTAAATAAAAAACAAAACAAAAGAAAGTAAACACTCTAACACACACAAACACACATATATAACTTTATTTATTTAATATTATACAAATAATATTTAGTATAAATATATTGCTTTAAGCTTTGGATATTAGAGTATGGCATCATATATAATTATTTACAAATTCAGAATTATTTTTTTTTTCATAAATGCATTACAGTACAAAATTAATTGCTTATGTTACACTTTGATTCTTATGTACTGATTAAAGTAGGTACTAATTTATATATATTTGCATTAATAGACCCGTGATTTATACATTTATAGAACATACATATATACGTTCATAGCGTTAAGAGTATTCATATATTTCTATTTATATGTTATGTAGATATAAATACATGGTAGCATATACAATACATTTAGTATGTAATATCATGTACACGATCTATGTACTCACAAGACTAGTATATAAATACATTTTAAATAAATTAGCACAGTTCCAACACTTTAAAAAAGGAAAACTAATTTTACTCTTAAAAACAGAATATATATCGTAGTGATAGTGATCACAAAGTACATTTGTAATGAGACTTGTGTTACGGGACAAAATGAAATTATTGCTTTAGAATGGAAATATTTGAGTTTGAATTATTATAAAATTACCTCTAACGGGACTAAACATTTACAGTAATAAGATATTCTTTAATATTGCATTTATTTTCAAACTGATTATTAGCAATATAAATTTCTAATAAAAAAATACTTAACCACCTTAATCTTAGATCTAAAAAATTGTAATCCTCGATATATTTGTAAATGATTTGGTTTAATAGATTCTGAACAAATGTTTGTTTTGAAACTTTCTTTATTTTTCCTTTGATATCAACAGTGTTTAATTCATCGGTATTACGAACGATTCATCGGTATTGTGAACGATTCATCGGTATTATTACAACGTTGCCGGTGTGATGTTGCAAACCCGAGAACGTTCTTCGAGCGGAGATAAAAGAAGAATCTCCGGATCCAAACTTCGTAGTTTATTTAAATATAACAAGATGTCAATTTTGTCAGTTTTTTGTTTAGAGGCCTGGATAGTGTACATATCTTGGTGTTTTGAAAAATGAGAGTAAAATATGTAAGGAAATAAGATGAAGTCAAAACTGCTGACACATTCAAGTAAAAAGAAATCAGCGTTTATAAGACTGATGGATGGTGAAAATTCCAGATGTCAGTTCAACTCAATACGAGTCTACGAAAGAAAAAGCAACGGACATGCGTGTTAGCAGGGAAATAAACAACTCATTATCATTGATTGCCTTACTATACTGGTTGTATTCATTATTTTAACTTATTTCTAACTTAATGCTCACCGCCCTTTTTTCTAAAAGGTTACGCAGTTTCGTCTACTTGTCAGGCATTATCTAACCTAATTTGAAATAGTTTTTCTTGCATTAGTTAATGCGCGTCGATTGGTACAAATGAAACAAACACATCACATTTACAAATAACATATTTACAACACAACAATTAACTGAGACACTTAGAATATTTGAAATGTTACGTGAGCAAATTTAGTAGACACGTGTGTCCACACTCGTTTCTCGCTCGATACTCAAAATAGACAAATAGGCGAAACAGCATAACCTGTTAGAAAAAAGGACCAAGAAAGGCTGTGAGAAGTAAGCAAAAAATAAGTTAACTTAGTTAATTACATAAACACTATCGTACAATATACAAAGGAAAGAAGATCGAGTTGGCTTTTTCATGCGGGAAAGATGCCTCTGGAAAAGCTACCAATGCTTTGGAGTTTTGGAGGAGACAATATTTGGAGCAGGTCCTGAATACTTTGGGCAAGTGGAATTGGAGACTGCTATGAAAGGAAAGGAATGACTGAAGTTTAAAACCAAAATTTATACAAACATTCTATAAGACTTTGTCTTTTAATTCAAAATAGGCGGTAAAAATAACTTTAACCTACAAATTAAAAGTGTTTTAATGAAGATTTGTCATTTCACCATTTAATTATTTTGAACCGAAATTGCTATAGGCCTTTGACTGTAGCAAACTGATTTCAATTGTGTTTTTTAAATAAAATACTACATTATTTTATATTGCCTTTTATTTTAGTTTAAATAAAAAGGTTACCTAATCACAATATGAAGGATGTCTTTACAAATAATAAACTTGCGATTATCCGCAGACCTCTTTTACAATAAACTACATCTAGCATTCAAAAAATCTAATATTGAAGAAACTTAGTCACAAATGAAGAAGAGGTGTGTCGAAACCAAAAACCAAAGACAGATTTTTTATTAAAAAGTAGGAAAATCAAGTAAAATAAAATGATTGTTCAAAATGTATACAACTGTATATATTGCCATTTTAATAACAGTTAAAACAGTTATTTTTGTGCTGATTTTCCTCCTACTATGGATTATCTGTGGTTACCGCGCCACCCAATTTTGCGAATAATGGAGAGTTTACTGTATTAATTTTGGGTTACTTGGGGTAGGTTTAAGTTTACTTGCTCTAAAAATAATTTAAACTTTGTCATCCCTATTATACAGAATCCAGTAGAATCCCAATTTCTGACACTTTTCAAAGATCAGATAGTGGTAAAAAGTTATTAAAAATATTATATGCCCAATATATTACAGTAGAACCTCGATACTACGAGCTAATTGGGGCTGATTGTACCTCGAACTATAAAAAACTCGGAATACGCGAAGAAATGGACAAAAATGAAGAATAATAATATTTTTTAATGTTTTAATTTACAATAAAATGTTTAAATATGTGGAAAGTGCTGTGCATACACATTACACACACAACATTATTGTACAACACTACACACAATTAAAGTTTAAAAAAACAGTCCCAATAGTTTTTGTTTCAAAATAGAGCCACGATTTTGAGCTGCAATGTCACGCCATCGTCTCAGTGGCATCGTGTCGGTCGGCGTCGCCTCGGCTTGTTGTTCGACATAATGCAGTGCTGCACAATGTTACACAACAAAGATATATGCATAGTGCTAGTACTTCCGAGGTAACTGAACAACTGAACTACTTTTAAAATAGCAAGAGGTTGAGAATAACTCGGTTCATGAGATATAAGTGGCGGCGGCAAGACCCAATGTTGAGTAATTACCTACGGCATTTTAAACGTACAACGGTGCGGTGGTAATACAATAATTTTGCAGGCACATTACAACCGATGTTTTAAAAGCTTTAAAATATCGAAAAAAGCAGTTATTTTATTTTCTTATTACAGCTCGAAATACCCGGACCCTCGAACTATTGCGACTCGAATTATCGAGATTCTACTGTACATCCGTCCGTTAAACATGCCCTACCCTTCTTCTGCTCTTTAGTAAATTTTTCTAAAAGAATCTACACTTTGTTCAATTAGTGCACACTCTTATAAAGTTTTGGCTCTTCTTCGGTGAACTCTCTTTTTCTTCTGAACCATAATTCTTTTATTGTGAGGATACAGCAGTTGGTGACTAATGTAGTTGGATTTTTTAATTATTTGTTGAGTAAATTTTATTTGTAGGTAGTATAGCGAGTTAGGATTGGACAACATGCAAAAATTAATAAACCAATCATTTAAAAATGGCTAGTACTTATAATTAAAATGCTAAACTTTAATATAAATCTGAACATCATCTCACGCAACAAATGATAGCTTTCCTCATATACCTAGTACGTTATTATTAGTTTAGCTTTCTTCCTTCTTGAAACTTTCAATTGACAGTTATCAAAGTACGACAGTCTTATTGTTCTGTTCTTCTATAACTCTTATCCTTCATCCCTTCTATATTCCATTACCATGATTCCGTGTGGGCTGTCCAATTAGTTTTTCTTCTTTGCGTTGTCGTCATTATGGTCCCACCATCAAATGTTCCCAAGCCTCCTAATTAGCCTCACGTTCCTTCCTCGTTTATTTACTTGACTGCTATTAATAAAACGATGGGCTCAATTTTCAGACGGGCATAGTAAATTTATTGTCCCGTCCTATTCTTTATTTTTGGACTATAGACACAGCATTTTATGTTGAATTAGCCCTTTAAAGTCAACAAACTCTGCTTTTATAAATTAGTAAGGTAAATTAGGCAAAGAAGCCTTAGAGTTTAGCACTGAGAACTGAAAGGACAAACTCAACTTCGTACCAGCAAATAGGAACGGTCTACTCTGTCACATGACAAGTTAGATGTCTATTAATTTCAAAGTAGACTTTGTGTCTAAATAATTTCATAGCGAAATAAACTTTATATAATTTCCGATAGAATAGGACGTGTATTTTTTAGGTAAAGTAGTCCTGCATCATTCTGCATAAAAAAAAGTAAAATGGACACAACAATAAAACTTCATTTATTAGTTTATGATTAACATCTATATATTTTTTTTGTTTTAAGGCAAAAATCCTAACTACCATCGCCCTAAATAAAATTTGTTCCCTACTAGACATCATCCAGAGGATTCAAAGGGGACTTTGAACTTCCGAGTAACCCCTCACTAGCTGCACCTATTAAGAGGGTTTGACGTCCCTCGTGCTCCCGTGTCACACAAACATACTGTATTATTTTACAATACCTAGACAAAACACACAGACATATGTATACATATTTAAACACACATCACATACATTAAACATTTTTTACATTTTCACCTCCACTTCAAGGTAAACATTTTTTCATGGCAAATTTGACTTTTATAATTTTTTAAGGGTAAAAAACCTTGACAGTTTTCATTGCTAATAAGAATTTGGTCAAATATTAGTTAACAACTGGTTACCTACAATTTTAAAATATATTTTTTACTACATTTTATTTTGCGTTATGATTTTTTTAAATTTTCTTGTTATGTATTTCTGTCAGAGATTTTCTTTACTGGTGTTTTATTTAACACTAAAGTTTATAGTTGTTATTCTTTAGTTTAAGTTTATGGTACAATTCTGATTTTTTCTTGTTAATTAATTTTAAGATTTGATAGAGTTATTTCTATTGGTGTAATTATTAGTTATAGCTGTACTAAGAGGTTGTTATTTGATCCAGATTTATTTTTGTCAATTACTTTGAATTGTTGTCATAAATTGTTTTACGTTTACGAGCATTGTACGCTCCATACTATACTAGGCCAATGATGCCTTAATCAGTTGTTCGCCTAAAAAAATCTTCTGGTTCTGGTTGATATAAAATATAACATAACCATATATTTTATATCGTAAAGCGAGACAGTATTTTACAGGAATTGTGGGAAGGTCAGTTGTTCATTAAAAATAGGCATAGTTTCAAGTGTAGGCTATATACATTATGTATGGTTTATTGTTGAATGTTAACCTTTATGTTTTAAAAGTATCGACAAATGCATTACATACAGGTTTTGGCAACTTAAAATTTATTTTAGTTATTTAAATGGGCTTCACTGCAGAAAAGCTCACTCGACAAAGAACGTAGCAATTAACTGACACAATTAATTGAAAACGCGGTGCTATCAGCGCTCATATAACGTGGCCCATATAAGGCAGTGCGCTGGGGTGCTGGCTAGACCGTCACTCAAGGTCAGTGCGGGGTGATCTTGCGAAAAGAATGTTTATATTGCACTAATGTCTGACTCGTCATCATTCACTTTAAAAACATATATAATGTTTCAGACTTTGTGATAAGTTAAAGAACTATCATCCGTTTAGGATTTATTGAATATACATATTCTGACCTGAGCTTAGTCCCCCCCCCCCCCCCCCCAAAGCCAAATCCTCGGTGCGCCACTGAAAACGAAATATCACAATTTGTAAATATATTGTCTCCGGACGCTTGATAACTGTTAGTCGAAATGTCTTCTAAAGTGGGACAACAGAACGTTTTGCAATTCATTTTGGGAACATCACGTTAGGTATGCTAACTCCAATTTGCCTATAATATTGCCGAATATCTACAGTTTGTTCACGGAAGACTATAGAGTAATGTTTATACTGGACTAGACGTCTATAAATTTTTAACCATAGTGAATTATGAACAAATAATTTTATGTCAATATATTTGTTTTGCGGTTGTCGTACAAAAAGCACCCACAGTCTACTATCGGCTGAAAATCACATTTTTAGTATTACAACTACTCATTCATAATTCATGTACGGTATTTCCTCAGCTAAAAAGTCATCTAATGTCAAATTAACATTTTGACATAAAAAAGAAAATGAACCATGGACACTGAGAAAGAACCTCAAGCACTATGAAATTATTCAATGACCCCCATTACATTAAGTTGCAAAGGCTGAAGGTATGGTCACGTGTAGCGAGAGGTAGATCAAGGATATGGTAAATATGAAGACGTAAGGGGTGGACAGGAATTCACTTCAAGAAGGGCAGGGTGTAATGGCCAGGTACAATCTCACGATCACAAGCCAAATGATTTTGTTTTTCTGTCCGATGCACCAAGTGAATGAATTTCACAATACTGAATATTTGGTGTAGTTGTATTTTTGTTTCTGTTTACTGTGTTAATTTTATTTAGGATCTGCAGAAACTCATGAAATTCCATAAAATATTTTCAAAAAATCTGCATAATCTTCTAAAACACTTCGAAAGTGCTACTGTCGACCGTAGTTGACACAGCAATCAATGTCTTATTTCAATCCATTTAATTTCGACTAAAGCTGTCGGTTAGTGCTGCTATCTATTGACAGGACATTTAACTAATATTTTAAGCATCTGTGAGAACAATATTCATTACAAATCTTTTCCAACAACGAAATTGTATGGGCCATGTCAGCTACAGCCAGCTGATGTGTTTTGATGTAGAGAGTGTAATGTGCTTGTGTTTATGTTAGCTTTCTGCTGAGTTTTACGCATGTACGTTAATGTTTTAGTATACAATTTTAGTTTTTGTTTTTAAAATGGCAAATTTAAGCGACAGAGACGTTAATTTATTATTATTTGTGGATTTGAGTGACAGTGATACACATTGTGAAATAAGTTCTGAAGAGGATGAAGATTTTCAATTTGATGAAGCTGACCACCTACTAGGCCTTCAAAAATATTGGTGATATAAATTGGATTTCGGACAATGAATGTGTTAGTTTTCCAAAAGCGTTTCCTTTTACCGGTAAACCGGGAATAAAAGTCCAAGTAGAAAATGATAATTATGAACTTTTTAAATTATTTATTGGGGATGACATGATTGAAAAATTTTTTATTTATACTAATTTATATGCTCAACAGTTCTAGCTTACAGAGTTATACAGAAATATTCTCGTTTCAATAAATGGAAACCAACTAATTTGGATAAAATTCATATCCTTATAGGATTACACATAACTAGTGCAAAGCCGTAGCCGGGGGGTTGACCCCCCCCTCCCACCAACGAAATCCCTTACGTGGATTTGATTTTAAAGCTTTTATGCTGTTTTACGTTTTGATTGATTTTGGAGGAACTAGATGGGCTATAAGGTCGTTTAGGGGGTTGGCGTGCGAAGCACACAATGCTCTGTGTATTGAAAATACTTCCAATTTGGGATTGGCGTGCGATGCACTGTGTGTCGGTCCCTTCCCATAGTGTTCAGTGTCAACCTCACATGTGCGTCCTTAGCAGTGAACGTATTAAAAAAGTTTAAATTCAAATGCCCTGTCCTGACCTGACCCCCTTGAAAAATTTTCTTGGCTACGGCCTTGAACTAGTGGTTTAGTTTAGAAACCAGAAATTTCCAAGTACAGTAAGACCTCGATAATCCGGCACGCTCGGGGATCCGGCGATGCCAGATTATCGAGGTACTCCTTTAAAATGGTTTAAACAGGGAATAAACCATAAATAAACACACATGTACTATATATGAACACGTAAATTACATGTTGCAACTACGTAGCATTAACTGCGTAGAGAGATTGGCGCTAACTGATAGGCCTCAGGTAGGCACGGCTCCATTCCCCTTTGTTGTTGAGTCAGTACAGTACATGGTGAGGGTTTGCTGTTTTTACTCCAGCCTGTCACAAATTCTTCGAACCAATTTCGGTTCCAAACCGTGCAAAGCCAGGGTGTCTACTGGTCACGGATTTTAGTAAGGGATCACGAAAGTCACGTATTTTGCTGAAAGGTCATGGAAATACATTTTAAAAGCCTAAAAAAAACCATATTGTACATAAAATATTTATAATATAAACTCTCTGAGCGTTGTATTGTAACAGATGTAAAAAAAATGTTCCATATACCTACACTATCGTGCGAGTGACACGCTGATGTTATACCCTAATTGCAATCATAGCCCCGGGCTTCAAGATAATAAAATATTTTTCCTATAATAACCTGATTAGTTTTTTATAAGACATATCTAGCCTTTAAAATAATTTTGAGCATATATGAAGCGGAGTAATTATGTGTTTTATGTCGTTTCAATGTCTTTTTTGAAGAAACATGAATATAAACAGGAACAGCGTTCGATAATCGGGGAGTATGGGCGTAGAAGGGAACAGCGCAGCAGACAAGTAGTGATGCGCGATTGTTTGATGCTCGAGACGTTTGAACAATCGAGACAATCAACTAAAACATCACTCAATCGCGTATCACTAGTTGGGTGTATTACTAAGAGAAGTAGACATAAGTGATTTTAAGTTTTACAGAATAAAGACTTTGTATATAGGCCTATAGAAACTCGATTTTTTTAATTTTTACCTTAAAAGTCACTGATTTTTATTTCTGGGATCTAGTAGACACCCTGAAAGCGGTTTTAAATCGAACGAACAACTATTTACAAGAAATTCAATGTATCTTTTTCCAAAGACTTCAATTTGTTCAAATAATCTTTATTAAGTGGAATACGTTCAACAAAATACTGTCAGCAACGAAAATGTTAAACGGTCCCTTTAATGTTTTTAAAGAACGACGAGAGCACATTGTTTTGAATCGGTTCGATTTTTAGAAGAAATTTTGATTGAAATGTTTGTTTTGGACAAGTTTATTGAGCAGTAGATTTTTACACACTGTTTTTAACGGATGCGGAGCCAACAGACAGTGTAGACCGGGCTTAAATCACTCAATAATTACAAAAACTGCTATTTTTAATGACTGCAAATTTTCAAGATGATGGATGTCGAACTATCGGGTCTGCCGGATTATCGAGTGCCGGATTATCGAGGTGTTACTGTATTATTCAAAGAAAAATATTTTTGAAACACCTGGGATCCCTCAACTGATGTCATTAAACAGATTTAAACTTGTATGTAGATTCTAGCATTTTGTTGATAATATAATATAAATTCTAACGAAAACAAAAATGTTTACCATTTTTTGGATTACATTTTTTTTTAATTTTCTGAAATTTACATTCCAGAACAAAATGTTGCTGTAGATGAGAGTCTACTTTTATGGAAGGGTAGATTATCTTTCAAACAGTTCATTAGAATAAAAAGATCGAGATCTTATCTTTTGTGTGAATCTAGCTCTGGATATATTTATAAAGTAATTATTTACACTTGGAAAACAACTGAAATTGTAGCAAATCAAGACATGGCACATGCTTCTAGAGTAATGACACTATGGAAATACTAGATTTAGGGTACAATATTTATGCAGATAATTTGTATTGTAGCCCAGAGCTGGCATTAAGTTCTGCATAACAGAAAAACACGTTTGATTAGATCAATAAGAAAAAAGAGAAAGATGGTCCCTAAAAATTTTTTAACATAAAAAATAAAAACCAATGAAACGATTTCTGTTTATGAGCGCAGCGGAAGTATGATGCTTTTGAAGTGGGAGGACGAAAGAACCGTTTTATGTCTAAATACTTTACATAAATTAGATTGTGTAGAAGTTAAAAGGAGAGGAAAGAATGTTGTAATTCCAAATATTGTAATTGATTACAATTTATACATGGGAGGAGTTGACAAAAATGAATGATGAAATAAAAATGCTCAAACAGTAAATTTTAGTTTGACTGGCCTAAATGCAAGATGAAAACAGCGACAACTTCATCAACATTAGTTGAATGGTTTGAGAAATCCAATCTAAGTTTGCATCTAGTAACCGTACATCAGCGACAGACACAAAATGTGTTGAATTTAAGGTCACGTCGAAGTTCAATTTAAGACGATTTAAACTGTATCCGTAATGCGTTGTTATTGTAAACAACTATCAACTGCCTTGTTTTTTAGTCACGTCTGAATGTATGTAACGGACAGAGAAACTTTTGTAGCTGTTGTTCTATATTAATTAACTGTTGTGTGATTGATTGTAAAAGTTGTTTGACTTAGAATAATACAATCTTATACAGAGTGTACGTTCATTGTAGATTGAATTTAAAATTAAATATTACCTTCAAACAAAGTTAAATATTTCTATTTAACCCTTTCAGTGCCAAAGTCCTGTTTAACCGGACGTTTTAAAACATGCAAGAAGTGCCAACATCCGCTTGGACAGGATGTTTGAAAATGTGCGAGAAATGCCAACGTCCGATTTTGCCGGACGTTAGTAAACAAAATCATAAAAAATAAAAAAAACTATTATTATTGTTAACACTTTGAACCCTGAGCCCGAGTATAGGTCGGACCAAGTTCGCAGCGCCAGCTACCGAAGCCTGAGTATACCTCGGGTCACTCTATTTAATTCTATAACTCAGCTTAGTCGGCATATATTTGGGTTTAGTCATTCTCATCATGTTTATTAGTTGTTTTACTTCGTATATCTTTGACCTTTGGAATTTTTCTAACACTGGCCAACAAAAATATTATATAAATATCAGATGGTGTCTGATCAGCTGTGTGCATTCTGCAATCGACGTTTGTCTGCTTAGCGATGTAACTCGATGACGATGAGTATTTCCATTAGTTCTGATTGTGTTGTAAGTTTTTTTTATTTATTAGTGGTTTTTTATTGATGAAAGTTTATAGTTCGTAAGTGGTTTTTAGTGTTTGTAAAGTGTAAATAAAGTGTTTGTTGTAAACTAAAGGACTATGTACTTATTTTTTTTTTACAATTTTTCATAATTTGTTACAATTTTGTATTTTTAATAAACCTTTGAAATTTACATTTACTTAAAGCTTATTCTTTTGCCTTTAAAATGATATATACTATGTTATACTTTTAAATAAGGTAAGTAACAGAGATTTTTTTTAAATACTACCAAACTCCCAGGTAGCTATGCACGACAACGTGTTAAGGGTCCAGGGTTCAAAGTGATAATATTTTATATCAATATGCTAAGAAAGAATAGTTCTTTCTGTTTTACGTATGATATAGTATATAAAATCGATGTACAGATCGATACTAAGAGTGATATTTCAATCGAGTTGGCTGTGCATTGTCAAGTCAGCTGCTTCACAATTAATTATTCTTTGCGCTTTAGTCTTGATGCATTGTTTGTTTTGTTTAGTTTCATATTCTGTACATAGGTTATGTCTGATTTCTGTAAACTGTTTAAATATATGTAATGAGTCGATGAAGATCACCCTCGAGTAAGAATACCGTGAGAAACTTAGTGGAGGAAGCATATCTGGAGGACAATTTTGTGAGTGATAGTTCTGTGTCTGAAAGTGGTATATAGTGATAATGACAAAAGTATTTTTTTTACAATTAAGTGTTTCAATTCATAATTATTCTTTTACTAATTTGTTATTTTGTTTGATGTGCTAAATATTTTTGAAATATCAGATTTTTTAAAAGTTATATACTACTTATAGTAGAGTTTCCGAAAAAACATTAAAACGTTATTAGCCTATTTCAAAAAAGTAGTGTAACATTTTTATTTAGCAAGATATTGGGCTAAAATTTTGAACACAAGTATAGAACAAAATGTGTCTTAAAGTGATGTGTAAGTTTTCAAGTGATATATTTTTTCTTCTTTTGTTTTCTTCATACAAAGTGGAAATTTTATACAAAATTTTTGTTAAGTTAAGCAATTTTATTTTTTATAAATTTTTTTGTATGTTATAAAGGTGTTTAGGGTAGTAGATATTATTTATAGATCTATTAGAAGAAAAACAAAGCCAAAATCATGATGATACCTTATCAAATAACAAAAATACAGCTTTTTTATGAAACCCTTACAAATTCGCTAAAAACAGGTCGGAACTTTTGGGTATATTATGGGAGAAAATGCCTGGCACTTTTGTATAGTGCATGCAAAAAAATGACTGGCACTGAATGGGTTAAATTATGTTTTTATTAGTTGAATGGTGTTTTGCCAATAATTATTCACGTTCAGAAATGTAAGTAAAGAGAGGACAACATATAGGAATCAGTTTAGCTGGTAGATGTGTAGTGCCTCAATGAACGGGTCTTTAGGAACGAAATTGAACGGTTGTTTGATTGTTCCTATTTTACAGTTGGATGACCAACTGTTGGGGAACTAACGTCACTCACCAACCTTGTTCCTCGGTCTATCTACTTTAAAAAAATGTCTATTGTGTAAAATAGTTCTCTCATTGTTCTAAAATGTCTATTATTTAATACAAAATGTTTACAAATATTTTATATCAAAATAATAGTTTCATTTGTCATTAAAAATAGTTTTTTATAAAATTAATAAATGTCTATTATATTGGTAATTACATAAAACTTATATTTTTTTGATAATCAATCAAATAATGTTCAGTCACAAAGTTTTTGTTGAAATTAAAATTTTTAATGTCAACAGTGTTTACAGTGTTTAGAAAACAATTATACTTTAAAACACCATCTGAATAACAAATATAGTACATTAAAATAACAGAAAATTTACATAAATTATCAATTCAAAAGTTTATTATATTGGAAGTTTTGTAAACAGTTTATTTATTAATAGCTGGAGCTTCGCTCGCAGATGTGATTAAATAAACAAAAGGACTATTGGGTAAATATTGTGCTTTGCCATTACACGCAATAAAAAAAAACAATTTTAGATCCGAGTTCCATGGCCCAAAAACGCACACTGAGTTTTTCCAAAATAGATCTATGTATGCCTTTTAGGCCTACGTAAATTATTAGCTATGGTGCAATCAGTGCTAAAAATCCCATTTTCCGCCAGTTTGTTACTCGATACTCCCGAACGAACATAAAAATTACATATAAGGTTTTGAAGTGTATTTAACATCTATGAGTAAATTTCACATTATTGCATAAAATTTTGATTTATATTTAATGGTTACACCAGCTTATACAGTAATAAATTAAAACACAGACGATCTTGTCAAAGTGTTAAGCTTTTGATCTAAATCAGTTGTTATATTTATAATGGTCGCGTGTCACGTCCGTTTGCAAAACCCAAAATTTTGTCCATAATTTGTACATTTTTTTTCAATTTTTAAATAGGAACCCGAAATATTTCCGGGATAAAAAGTAGCCTAGATTAATCTCTGAAAAGTCTTCTACATGCATATGAAGGTTTCGTCAAAATTGGTTCAGCCATTCCGGAGATTAAAAAAATTAATGTTTAGGTTTTGGTAAAGTATGAATAACCATATGAGCTTAGAAAAAAATATTTATTCTGAAATCAGACATTTCAATTTTATTTGTACGTATAGATATCGGAAATTATATAAAAAGTTTATTTCGCTAATAAATATAGTTCAGTCACAAAGTCTAATTTAAAATTAATAGACATCTACTTGTCAGGTCATAGAGTAGTCCGTTCCTATTTGCTGGTACGATGTTGAGTTTGCTCTTTCTGTTCTCTCTGCTTCAGAAGTACTTTTTTAAGACTTCTTCGTCTAGTGTACCTCACTTATTTATATTGCTTATATTTTTGTAAGGCTACTTTTCGTATCAGTTTCAGGCTTTTCAGATCTGTTCTTCGAATCTTAGCCAAAGGGGTATGTCATTCAGTCGTTCAGATTTGAACATTTTGTATCACCTTTCTCTAAATCCGGAGTATACGATTTCAATAAAATATCTGACCCAATACTGGTTATTACATTAAATAAAATCGTAAGTTTTGTAGAAAAATCTGGATATTACGTTTCAGAAGTATACAAATGGTTTTAACTCGACAAGTGCAAAACAGATTTCTTTAAAATTTCGGACCCAATTAGCGATAAATATATCTAACAGCTTTGTCATAGTATGAACACAAGTCACTTTAAATAAAATCGTAAAAATTGTCTGCAATTCTGAATTGTTTTGTGACATTAACCTTGCAGCCTTGGGAAGTATTGAATTGATTTTGTTCAAACTTAGTTTAAAATGTTCTTAAAATTATAACTTTTTTGTCTCTTGTAAATGTTTAGTGAAGTTAACTGTTAAATAGCAGCTATTTTTAAACAAGTAAAGGAAATTGGTTGATTATTTTCCTCGAATTGGGTCTTTATAAAACTCAGTAGTATGCAAATTAATTGTCAACTCCATATGATTTACTGTTAAAAAGATATGATTTAACCTTATTCATAGGAACTTTATTTATTAATTCCTGCATGTAAAATCATAACCCGAATTCCTGAAACGTTTTACGCACCCTGTATATTCTATAATAAAAATTTGCTTTCTCAACAATGAAAGTAATCTGATCGATTTCTCACAGATTGGTCAGGGAAAAGTAAATTATTTAGGAATAAAATCGGGAAATTTCATAAAGTTCAAATTACTAACTGGTTTGGGCCTATGTGGTAATTTAAACAGTGCATCTGCCAAAAATGTATTGGGGATGTAGGACATTAAAAGTTATACCAGAATTAATAGTCCCCTCCGTACGGACATTGTTAAAATTAAGTTTATCAATATTATTAAGTCGACAAATTCAAGTCTTCTTTGACTTCCCAAGCGTTCAACCTCATTGATTGGCTCTAACGTAACCGGCCAAACGTAATTGAATACCCAATTAATGATATTAGCAACAGATCGGATACTGGAATTGGAAACGCCGGGGAGATCTATATAGGCATGTAAGCACGTCAAATTTATACACATACAAATACACTATACTCCATCTCAGTGCTTCTCAACCTTTTGTAGAGCGAGGAACCCCCTTAGCACTAAAATATCAGATATTTAATTTTTCATCAAAAATATCAAAATCATGCTACTTTTATAGCTTCAAAATATGTATGGAGAATTAAAAACAAGTGTACAAAATAATATATTAATCACTAAAAAAAAAACACACATACATATAGTTATTTTTAATGTTAACATTTCATCTAAGCTTAATGAGATGGCTGAGCTTGTTTGCTTGAGACAAGTTCATCAAAATCAGGTTTAATTTTCAAAAATTGTATCCGCATGTCTGCACCACAATTGAGTTTATTTCTTCTAAGAGCATATTTAGAAAATCCTACTTCACAACTGTAAGTTCTATCAAATGGTAGTAATTTTTTACAGCACAATTGGTAATTTCTGGGTATATACATCTACGCATGGCTCAAAAACTCATAAGTCTAACAAAGTAGCCAAGTTAAAAGTTAACATCAGCTGCCATATCAATAGTGTCAATCGTACCATAATCAGGGGGGAAATGTCAAATTCTAACATAAATGCGACAGATTGACTTTTCATAGAAATGCAAATATTCTAACCAACGTAGAAAAGTAGTAACATTAAGAAACACTGCTCTATCCGATACAACCAACGCTTATGAGATAAAATCGTATATTACATATAATTTGATGTACAACTCGGCCTCTGCTCTCATTTAAGATTTTCTTCTGACTCCTTGTGGGCCATTCCCCAGAGGAGGCTGCGGTTAACTGAATACGTGTTAAAATAGATTTTAGTACTTTATAGTCTGTATACTTCAGGTTGGCCGATGTACCCGGGAGTACCTGAGGTCACCCTTATAATCCCTTACCGCAGGAAATGAGTCACCTACTGGCTGTGTTCCAGCGAGGATAAACTATTTTGAGCAAATCATAATTTGACATTTTAAAACATATATTTAGAATCTACTAAAAAAACATGAAAAAAGATACCAAACTCGACTATGCTAGATTTTAAAATTATATTTTACTATTAGTCATCAAAGCAAATTAGCTGTTTGTATCTGATTACATTTTGCCATTACCATATTAAATGTTGTGATAGGGAGATCTAGTTTGGTATCATTTTTCATAACTTTTTAGTAGACTTCAAATATGTATAAATGTAAAATTATGGTTTGGTAAAAAAAGTGTATCCTCGTAGGAACACAGCCCGTAAGTGACTCGTTCCCTAGACAGCTGCAGCCCTGACGGAGGCAGCGAGGGATTATAAGGGTAGCCTCAGGTAGTCCCGGGTCCATCGGCCAACCTGAAGTATACAGACTATAGTAACAAATTGCCAAGTTTTGTAGCTCCATATGTAGGCTAATGGGTCGCCTGTATGTTAATTTAAGCAAACTTTAGGAGCACATATTTCAAAAACTGATAATATTTTTAGTGAATATTTTTCAACAACACTATAAAGCATAACCCAAACTATGTTAGAGGCACCAGGATCTGCCCTTCAAGTGTTTATTGTAAACACAATATTTGGCCTTATTTTCAAGGAAGTTAATTTGTTTGATGAAGTATTTTCTTTTAAAAAACAAAATTATATGGTAAACATATGTTTACTTTATTTTTAAATAGGTTGATTTGTTAAATTTAATTAGGGCTCAAGTATTTGTTTGTTTGTTTGTGAAGCATTATTTAAATCTTAACCTTCCTTACTTACCTAACTTAAATTCAGGATTTTTGGTTTTAAAGCTTAGATGCTCTCACGAAGATTAGAATCATACTTTAAATTCCATTTCTAAGAAAAATTTTGTGCCATTTTATGGTAAATTTAATCAAAACCTCTGTTTGAATATTAAGACCGTGGAGGAGATAATGCGATGTATTCCATCTGACACTATCACTCCGTTAACTATGATTTTACACGACTCAAATAAGTTTTACAATGACGTTGGATAGAACATAAAACACGACTTTAGAACAGTTTCATACCTTTTATGGATCTAATAATCAATTTGAATTGAACTGGAGAGACAAATGTGTATGTTTAAATTTTATGTAATAAGTCAGCTGACATTTTTAGGCCGGCTAGTAGTTTTGTAAAACCAGAAATACCAACTGTATGAATATAGGTAGTATACAGTGGCGACCGGTGCAAAGCCCCCAAAATATAGTAAATTTATTCTGCAGAAATATGCATAATAAGCATTTAAACTAAACCTGTAAATAATTAACGAGTACACCAAATTACTTCTGAAATTTTAGCTGGTGTATTTTCAAAAATAGAAAGAAATAGAGGGGAATAGAGGGTATGAACTTTTTACCAACACTATCGGAAATACCTTGAAAACAAAATATTACAAAATTTGAACAATAATATTTTTGATATCAGTAAATAAAGTCCTTTCAAAAGATACACCTCAATAAAGTCTCATAAAATATTTATTTTTGGGGGTACCAAACTTTGGCAACCCAAAATTTGAAGTTTAATATGTTTTGGATTTGATCAGTGCCGGAATTACCAATACGCTGCGGGCTCGAGGAGGATCGCAACAGATATTTTTTTTGCAGAAGTATTTGTATAAAAATCATCGGGTGACCGTGGGTCCATAAAGCATAGACACCAAGTCATCTACTTTTTTCATAACTTTGAATTATACAGGATGTCCAAAAATTCTCCTTTATTTTGGAACATGTAGAAATAAACAAATAAGCTTTGGGGTATCTCTATATGACACAGGGAGGTGAATTTTGGTGTAACCGACCATTTAACCCCTTACTCCAAAATTGGGGGGGGGGGGGGGGGGGGGAGAGGGGAATTAAAAAATCTTTAATACAAACCCCCATCAAGTGATACCTCATTTTAAAAGGTTTGATAAATGAAGAAGAATGGCACAAATTAGAGGTCTCTATCTTAACCCTATTGACATTTCTTAAATTAGCAACTGTGTTTTCAACTTTGACTAGCCGCCATTTTCGATATTTATTTATTTCTACTTGTTCCAAAGTTAAGGGGGGGTGGGCTTTTTGGACACTTGTTATATGAACACAATGACTTCTTTTTAATCATACAAACAAGCTACTTTAATGTAAATAATCCCATTTTTTTTTATAAAATTTGTTAAATGACACTACCAAAGTCTTTTTTTTCAATTGTTTAGTTTTCACTGATTAAAGGGAAAAAGTTGGTTGGACGAGTGAAAAGACAAACACAACGAAGGGAGTTCATTTCTTCTGCCAGTGTTCCACTTCTGCATGTCACTGAATAATAGTAATTAGTCAAAGAATAAAACAAATTATATATATACTTTTTAATGACATAAAAGGTAAAATATTAAAATGTACGTGAATGAAAATAAACTTGTTTTAAATTTAATTTCTGAAAACCTTACATTTGTTAAGTTACTTTAATTGAAAATTAAATTAATTTAATAATTTTGTTGCAAGTATCTTAATATTTTGAAAAAGTTTGCTAATTGAATCCACGCATTTTTATAATAACAATCTACTTGTTTTAAATTTGTTAGAACTTAAACTGACATGAAGTAATTTCTGAAGTCCATATATTACTTCTAAATCAAAGACCAGGAGGGGAAGGTTAAGAGAAAACTTGGGTCTAAGGATGAAAAAATCTTAAATCCAGCCCCAGCTCTGCTTATTAGAATATTCGTGAGTTAGTATGAGCCAAATTTTGTTAAGATACCTTCATCCGTTTTGTAGCAAATTTACTGTAATGGACAGACAGACAAACGGAAGATCCTCCTGGTTTAGATGGAGGTGATGGGTTCGTACCGGTATATTGACCAATGCGATTCACGTAAAGTCTCAGTATAATTGGTACCTTAAAATTAGTATGTTATGCATGACAAAGTGACAACAGCATTTTAGCAATGGTGGATGTTATGTTGTAGTTGAGGGGTTAGAGTACCTGATTCAAAAGTGCAAGATACTCGGTTGAAATACGTGTGAAGACTATGGATGACTGCCTGGTAGGAAAAAATGTTGATTTCGGGCGATGACAACCCGATGGTACTTTTACTTTTAAGAAGGCCTATGTCGGGACATATTTACATCCTAATAGATATCAAATCTAAGTAATAAATGTTTTGTGGAATAAAATTTTAAAATGGAGTCATAGAACTGCAAAACTGGATGTCCATAAAAAAAGGACGTTACCTTCAAAGTGAATTGTAGACCTAGAAGGTGCATATGGTATTGATTTAGTTTAGAAAAAAAGCAATGGCGGAGACCTTCCTCTTATTACTCATTGGGAGCTAAGAGATCCTTCATTGGTCCAGAAGAATTCTGTGGAAGTCCACAGGCACTTAAGAATGTTGGTGAAGCCTAGACGGAGCTAGTTTAGTTTTATTAGTGGGTTTAGCATCTGAGCTTGGGCAGGCAAAAGAGGGTCGTCTGATTTTCAAAGTACAAAGCCGATAGATGCTTATCTATGAGCCAACATGATCTACGGCGAATGTAGGTTTGCTGACTGGTCAGATACCACATCAAGAAAAGGATGTCAAGGTTGGTTGCAGAGGACTTCTGTTGTTTCTACTCTTGTGTGCGAGCGAGTCACCTGCTGCATGAGATATACGGAATTCGGAAGCAAGTTTATTCCCCATAAGGACTTCTGCACTGTAAATCTCAAGATCCTCTTTATAAGTAGCCTTCAAGATTAGCTTTATAAGTAGCCTGGACAGGATCTGGGACGAGTACTAATAGGGTTATATTCTACAATAGAATCCTTTTCTTTCGCAGTGGAGCGGAGACAGTAAGATCTTTCTCTCACTACTCGCCCACCACTGGTAAACAATCAACTCCGACGTGATTTATTAGATATTTTCTACTTTTACTATATTATCAGGCTTACTGGTTCCCAAAGAATTAAACACTGTGAATTCAGCAAACATCTATTTTGTCTGTGAATTTTTACAGTTTGACGGTTAACTCTGTAAACATTGTATAATGAGAGAGGGTGTTTTTCAATTTTAGTAAGTTAAAACCTACAAAACAATACATTACCTATCTAGATTAAGACTGTTATTCTCTAAAAATAATATTTTAACAAAATGGTAAGTAAGCATTCTCAATCAAATTACCCTAGTAGGCTATTTGGCTACAAAACTTATGTCCACTAAGCACTGAAAAAACTTAGATTCTTGTAAATGCACACTAAAAATTCTGCATTTAAATTATCTATTACAACTTTGCTTAAGCGTCTAGACACTTTGTTCGTATCACAGGCTCGAACCGAACTCACTCGATCTCCTTCTGTCGATGTGCTTGAGATAAGTTTCAGAATAGATAGACCTAGTACGATCGTCGTAACGGAGCGATGCTCGTCGGACATCCAAAGCATCAAGATCGGAAGGTGGCCTGTGGCAAAGGCTGCAGAAAGCGCACTGCAGCGTGTTTTTGAAAGCCTCTCTGAAGTCGCGATTGAAGTATGCGTATATGATGGGGTTCAGAGTGGAGTTGAAGTAACCGATCCAGAACAAGACAGCCACTACGGTGTTGGAGAAGTTTTCTTCAAAAATGTAGGCCATGATGTACCTACAAAACAGGTGAACATAGGTTGCGGTTAAATATGTAAAGAAATTTATAAATACATAAGGTGTTGAGCATTTTTTCAAGTAAAAGTAGGATCAAGATAAGATCTTCTTTAAGTATAGAGACAAGAATATTGTGCAACCATTTAAATATGGCTGTACTTAAACAAAATAAAACTGTTTGTAACTTGTAAATAAAAATACAAATAAGAATAAGGAGAAACTCAGAACTAGACTACTAGAGCTGAAATGTTAAGAAACTTAATAACTAATAACTAAAAAAATCTCATAAATAAATAAAAACCTACCGATATAGCTCCGATGGTTGCTATAACAAGACCTTGTGTAAGGACCCTAAAACGGAAGGATAGATTTCTCTAACTTGATTTTACCTGCCTTAGAATAGCAGTTAAAAGATTTTTCTGAAATGCAACCTTGTTGTCATGGTCATTTGTAATTTTTTGTGTGTTTGTGCATGGTGACAGTGTTCTCTCATTTCAGTTTGTTTGACGTTTCAGCTTTAGTATTTTAGTTTTGAGTTCCTCCTTATTAATATTTTAATATGTATTTTTATGTTAGATGTCAAACATAGGCCTAGTCGTTTGGGTTTTCACTTGATAACACAAGTTTATTTATACCCTCGCAATGTCTTGTATTATTTTTGCTGTACACAAATTATGACAAATGTCCGAACAAACAATTGTATAATATGATCAATCCATCATCAGAAACTAACTTTAAAACCAGTTGGGCTACATATCATCAGTTTTTTTTATCTAAATTCAAATTTAAAAAAATAAAAATATTTTGTGAAAAACCAGCCGATTGGGTGCCTTTTTATGCCTTATGCTAAATCAATAAAGGTAGCTCAAAATTGGAAGAAATATTTGTTGTAAAATAGTAAAAAGTTTACAAAATAATCAGCGAGAGTAGGACTATATGTCTATTACGGTTTTATTACAATACAGTTTTTAAATATTTTGTTTGTTTATTTACATTTCACTCAAAAACTATTTCTCAGATTGATGAAACTTATATTTTATGCATTACCGTCTGGGTAATACAGGCTACGTTTTATCTAGCTTTTTCAAAACGGACCTGATCAGGGATTGGAGGATTGAAAACGTTTTTATAAAAACCTCAATTTATTGCTTGCGCTGGACAAACTAAAACAATAACAAAAGAAATGTTGGCAAAGTAAAGATCAATAAAAAGCACACAAAAGAATTTTAGTCAAGCAGCTACTGAAAAAATAATATAAGTCACAATATTTAATTTGCTGTTGGACGTTAATCCAAGATAACCTAAATCGAGTATAAAGAGATAATATCCTCAACTTCTAAACAATTTACCCTTTTTAGTGTTGTGTAACACATGGTCTAGTTTTCTATACATACACTATTGAAAATATTGTTCACCATTGTTTTTTTAATTATACATAAATACCGTAGATAAGGTACACAAAACATTACAAGACGGAGACAAGGTACTATTCATATCAGTCAGTTTTGAAGCGAGCTATCCACCGTCTGCTTTACTTCCATCCTCCTGCACAGATATAAAAAGCTACCTGGTTTATAACCAAGATGCAGCCTGGGATGTTCTGATCAGGAAGATACCACACTGTCCACTTGGCTAATGCTAGTCTTCGAGAAACATGATAAATTAACACTTTACTTTACTTTCTCTTCTCTTAAGTTTAAGCCTACTTTACAAAGTATTACACAAACGAGCATAAGTAATATAACAGAACCATCTAGAAGTGATTATAATAAGTTTACTAGGTTTTTAACTAACCTGATCGTATTAGCAAGAGGTAAACAATGCCAATATATTGACTATTTCGCCTTTTTTTCCTCTCGCTTTCTATTTTATACTGAAACAAGTCAATATTTCAACTCAGTTCATTGACTAGGTACAATACCTGCTTTTTTTCTTGTTTCCAATCCTAAAATCACTTGGTGATTGCCGCGGTTTCGAGTAACCTAAGTACCCATCTTCAGAATAAAAAAAAACACCTTTAAAAAACTTAAAAACAGGCTAGTCGAGCTGTAAATGTTTGATGACACATGATGTGTTGTTAATGTGTTTGACACCCTGATAAAGGGATTTATTTTCTGTGATATGAAGATGGGTACTTAGGTTACCCGAAACCGTGGTAAACACCAAGGGATTTTAGGATTGGAAACAAGACAAAAAACAGGTATTGTACCTAGTCAATTAATTGATCAAATTCTAAAATCAGTAGAAACATTTTTTTAACCTATATGTCTGAAGTTTTGACTTTTTATTTGATCCGAGTATTTCATTTATTAAAATTTTCCCGAAAGTTAGTTTTTGCCCTTATATAAAACATTAAAAATATGCCAAAATCAGTTCACTGTTTTATAAAAAAATATTAGAATTATTTTATTAATGATATCTGAAATACACATTTTTGATGGTTAGGACTTTTGGGTACTCAACTCCTCAATTTATGTTATAAAAGAGTATTTCTTCTCAATTTGTTTAGTTTAGCTGTAGAGTTAATAATTGTTTGTTCAATATACAGAAATTACTTTTTGTTTATAAGTGTCAATGTTTATTCATATCTTTAATAGTGTTAGAGTGAGTGACAAGTTTTTATTGAACAAGAAGGGATTAACAAGCCAACTTCTATTTGTCATCTTTACACAGTTGCATGGATTGTTGCAGTAAATGTCTTTAAAGTACATAAAACTGAAGGTGTGCTTTATGGAATACATTATAAATTTTTATTCAGAATTCTTATCAAACTGTTGATCATTTTTGGAGGGTTAAAAACAAGCAAATTTCCCAGCAACTATTTTTTAAGTGGGGGTACCCGGGATGGTTATTGTCGCCTGAGCCCTCAGTGGTTTAGTGGCTAGTGCTCTCTCCTCATAAGCGAGAGGTCCAGGTTCATTCCCCGGATAAAGTTCCTGTGCACTTTCAGGGTTGTAAGTTTATCGCTATGAATATTATACAGATTGCCTTGCTCTTGGTACGTAGCTAGTAACATACACGAACTTACCACATAAAGAATGGAAGCCAACACAAAATAAAAGTTCCCATGATTATCCCAAGAGTCCGAGCTGCCTTGTGCTCTCTCTTCATTTTGATAATGTTTCTGTCCTTAGTCGGTGTAGAATGCGGTGGACCTACTTCATGAAGCGTTAACGTCTTGGAGGAACCACCGCTCGAACTGAGAACTTCTCCGTTACAGTCCCGTCCATGGTTCAAAAGCATTTGTGTGCCAATGCGAGAATGTATCTGTTTCTCCTGGCGGTTGGCTTCTTTGAAGATTGCCAAGTAAGTGAAGATCATTATTGTACACGGAATCCAAAATGATATCGAAGACGAGAATATGGCATATACTTTGTTCACCTGTAACAAACGATGTTTCATTGATATAACTCAACTATACATAAATATTTACTTTCAAAGTAAACAACTTTACTTTTATTAGAGTTGTAGACCATTGAATAAATAACGTTAACAATTAACTGTATTCAAATACACTAATACAAAAGTGTATCTGATCCAAATACATAAATGCAACGAGTTACAGTGCCATATTTAATAACATATTTGAAATGATTTCAGTACCCTGCTTGCCCAACGGTACACCGGGAAGTTTTTAATGGGTTTTTCTTTTGTTTTTTAGCCAATTAAATCTACTTTATTTAAAAATAATGAATAGTTATCCTTGCTTACATTTTGAATCATTTAAAATATGGAAAATGTTTTACTTATGTTTTTTACTTTAAAATCTAGAAATGGGACGAAAAAACAAATTTTATACATGAGAATTATTTTTAATTTGTTAAACAGACACACTCATTTAAATATACAAGAAATTAGACGTTTCTATAAAAATGTTTGTATATATTGAATTTTTTAAACATAGTAATATTCTTATTAATCTCAAAACACAACATCTACAAATGTTATTTGATAAATCGCCAAATGAATGTTTCGGTACATCGATAAATGTCACTGCAACTAACTAGTTTGGTTCACTATAAGGCTATTCTTATACTTAAACAAGAAAGATTACATATTAATTATAACATTAAAACAAATTTTTAAATTTTTCAATCAATCGGACACTTTCTCTTTTTATCTAAACTCTAAACCTCCGGCGACCGATGTATCGGATGTTGGCCGTTAAAGGGTTAAAACATTTAGAACTAGATTTGAATATAAATTAATGTATGTAACATGTAGTTTTTATGTAATTCTTGTTATGTTTGTTTAATTTAAACCTGTAAGAGGCTTCGTTGTAGTTAGAATCTGCTGTTTACTCTATAAATCTGCATCTATAAATCTGCAAGTGTTAATAGTATATATTTATTATAGTGCCAAGCCTCATTTTTGACATTCTGAAAAAACCAATGTTGAAAGTTTTATCAAAAACTCAAACCTTTCGAAAATATATATATTTATTTTAAGAATTAAACTACAATCTCTTTTAAGTTTTAAGCAGATTGTATATTAAATAACGAAATAACAATTTGTTGATTTTCTCAATTAATACGATAACTCGTTCAGGGCCATTCTGGGGCCCCTGTAGGGCAAGGCCGTAGCCAGGAAAAATTTTCGGGGGTGGGGGGGGGGGTCAGGTCAGGAACGGGGATTTGAATTTAAACCCTTTTAACACGTTTACTGCTAAAGGACGCACATAGTGGCGGATCCAGGGCATAATTTTGGGAGGGGAACTTTCTGGGGGGGGGGGGGGGGAAGAGGATATGTAGGCCTAGTTTAAAATTGTCAAACTAAAAATAACCAATTTAGGAGCCTTTTCATGATAAAATTTTCCTTCAGTATTTTATGTTTTTTTACAAGATTTTTTAAATCTTACTATTCAGATTTTGTATAATAGTTGAATAGTAAACCTTTTAATTATATGAACAGAACTATAGATGATTAAACAGTAGACTACTAATAGAAAAAAATTACAACTTTGACTTCAAAGAAACAAGCTTGATACTAATAATAAATGAACTGGTGACTTTTTAGCTTAAAATAACATTTGAAGTTCAATTTATATTGAGTGTAATCGGGCCTAAAGCTATAGAGAAAGTCTTTGGTTTCCTCCTGATTTTCGAATCCCTCAGTCACTTGGTTGGGTTCAATAGGTAGGCTATATCGTGGTGTATATATAAGAGAGCCAATCCAACCAACTTTTTCTGAACCATGGTAGTTCTTGTCCACTACTTCAAGCGCCTGAAGTGCCATGTTATGCTGAAAGTTATGACGTTGAAAGCGGGTCGTAACGTATCGTCAACGCGGAACTCTGTCAACGTGGCGTTACTCACTTCCAAGTGGGACTCCATTCAATTAGGCTATCTAGGTGTATTAAAAGTCGTATAAACATTTAAGGAATTGTGTAGGAGGAAGGGTAGACGATGGGGTATTGTCTCACCAACCTCGTTCCTCCATTCATTTAGCTTTCAATTATTTATTGCTATAATCCTTTGACTTAACGTATTAAAGAGGTGGCTGCTGTTCGATAGCGTAAATAATTTTTTCAGTGTCAAACATTTGGTCACTTTAAAGTACACAATCACTACTTTGAAATAAACAATAACTAGAACCAGGACAAAGTCGTTACTTCTGATACTGTTGCCTCTCTGGTCTGCGCTGCGAGTGCGAGTGCGCGTTGACAATAGGGTCAATTTTAAATTGAGTGCGCGTGTAAATTTTACTGTAGGGTAAGTTCCATTTAGTTGTTGACAAAAATCTTCAAGGTCTTCGCTTTTATCAAATACCGCGAAAACATCGTCCACGTATCTAATCCAAATTCGAGGGAAATATTTAAACGAATTTTTCGCATTGATCTCGAAATTACTCATGGATAAATTGGCCAAAAAACTTGATAAAGGATTTCCCATTTCGGTACCGTTATCTTGCGTGTAGAATGTATAATCGAATTGGAAGCTGTTATGTGACATGCATAAATTTAACAGAAGTAAATATTCCTGGATTTCATCTTCAGTTAAGAATGTTGACTTCAGCCAGGATTTAATTATTTTCATAGTTTCCGGTATTGGAACACTTGGGTACAGAGATAGGCCTACAACATCGAAAGATACAAGATATTCACTTTCTGTTAACTGGGTATTTTTAACACTATTTATAAATTCGTAAGTATTTTTAACGGCCATTGAAGGAGGAGGAGGTAGTTCTTGTAGTTTTGAAACTAACCACTTCGCGATTAAATGCGTGGGTGAGTTTATTCCGGACACTATAGGTCGCATTTTCTTCCCTTCTTTGTGTATTTTGGGTAAGCAATAAAGTCGTAGTAACGTTGGATTGTGAATAGTTAATTTTCTGCTAAGATCATTGTCAATTATTTTCTTGCAGTTTTTTTAAAGTTTCCTTTGTGTCTTTCGTATATTTAGATAGTAGGTTTTTGTTGCAGGGTGTATATGGTCCGTTGATGATCATTTCATTTACAGTGTCTTGGTAGTCTGTTTTTCCCATGATAACAATAGCGTTGCTTTTGTCAGCTTTTAAGTAAAAAACGTCTTTTTCCTTTAAACCTTTCATTACTTTTTGATATTTTTTGTTATTGGTAGTTTTAATATTATTGTATGATTTAATGTCTTCTAGCTTGCTTTTGATGTCTGATCTAATTTTAGTTTTTAATTCAAAGTTTTTAAATTTTAGTGCAGTTTCAATGTCAACACATAAAGATTCTTGATCACTTCTTTGATTTTCAATACTAAATTTCAAACCTTTATTTAATAAATCAATTTCTTCATCACTAAACAGTTCATTACTCCAATTGTGGACTAATTTTTGTTTTGAAAAATGTTCATTATTGTTAGAAACGTCTTTACTGAATTCCTTCTTGGTTTTACATAAAGTTTCAAGTTTTTTATTTAATCGTTGAATTTTATGATTGTGTTTATGGTTAATAACCGTTTTCATTATTTCAAATTTATTGTTGAATTGTTCAAGACTGTAAATATCCAATGTTTTTGTTATTTTTAGATGAAGTTCAAAAGCTTGTAATTCTAAATTTGCTTGTTTAGAGTAAATTGACTTAATTTCCATACTTATCCAGTTTTTCTTGGCATTTTCCACAACCTGTTTAGAAACACTGTTATTTATAGGTATATTAATCTTCATAAACTTAGGAAACACTTTCTTCTTTTTACACATACTTAAAAACCATATATCGTCCGATAATAATCTAACTTTCAATTTTAACTGTTGTAGCTTATTCAACTCGGTTGACTTGAGTGCCATAATTATTATAAAATATACTTTGAGCTTGACGGGTGAGAAGGAATTTATATTAAAAAAAATAAAAATAACACTATTCTCACTCTTATACGTTTAATTACCAAACGCGTTTCAACGACAAAGTCGTCATCCTCAGTAGTATATGAGATACAACTTACAGATTATAACTAATTACTTGTAAGTCTATGGCACATATTTATACCCCTCTACAAGAGTGGGCGTGTCTTAGTTTCTAAACAGCCAATGGCGTACAAGGGACCTTAAATAGACAATAAACCTTAAATGTTACAATTACATTAATGATTAAAATAAGAATACAATATATTACTTAAATTGACATTGATATGGAAAATAGTAATAGTAATACAATTAAAATAAAAAATAAAAAACATAATAATAATAAATAAATAAACAAATAAAAATATTAATATAAATAAATACATAAATATGAGTAAAGAAAAAAAAATATATATATTAAAAGTGAATTATGCTTTAAAAATAATTTTCTATGTTAGTTTTTAATATTAAACAATGCAATAAGATTATATAAAGTAGAATACAAAGTTTATAGAATATTAAATATAAAGTAAATTTTGTATTTGGTTAATCTAAATTAATACAGAGTTCTGTATTGGGCCTAACTCGTTGTTCACTATTATGTCTTTATTTTTATTAATATATAAAGTTTCCCAAGCGTCAAGATTATTCCGTTTAGAAACATTTTTTAGAAGGGTTGTATTCTCTACTTAAAAAAAAATGATTTTCTTCTAGAAAATGTTTAGCTATAGCTGATTTATCGGGCCGGTCGTATTTAAAATGTTCTTTACTTCTCACTTTTACACTCCTAATTGTTTGGCCTATATATTTTTTGGGACACACTTCACAGTTAACACTATAGATACCGGATTTTTCTTGATTGGGGATGTGATCTTTAGGGTTTCCTAATAATTTTCCAATGTTATTTTCTGATGCAAATGCTACGTTTATGTTCGCGTGTTTTCTAAATGATTTAGTTATTGTATTTGCCAATGTTGGGTTATGTGTAATTTTTATCCATCTTTTTTCTTGTAAGATTGGGGTTAAGGTTGTTCTTAATTTTTTCATTTTCTTGGCAGTGGCTTTCTTTATAATATGATCTATTGTAGTTATAATCTGTAAGTTGTAGCTCATATACTACTGTGGATGACGACTTTGTCGTTGAAACGCGTTTGGTAATTAAACGTATAAGAGTGAGAATAGTGTTATTTTTATTTTTTTTAAATTTGAATCTTCATAGTTTTCATATTTAATAGATAAGATGTATGTAACCTACTGCATCCATGTGTATTGTACGTTGTAGTTTAATCAATTAAATCTAAATATCAGTAAGCATGCAATGCACAATGGTGTAAAATATGTTGCTGGATTCTCTTTTGTGTCCTCTATTTTATAATTTAATTTGCACTTTTTAAACCTGGTATTAATTTTTACTACTAAATTCGGGATTTCGGGGGGATTTTTTACTAATAATAAATTGACTCCCTAACCCCCTAGCTACGGCCTTGGTTCTAAATAAATAATGTTTTCTACTATCCCTCATACTATAGTACTATATCGGTCCATACCGAAGTAGTAGAATTAGTGCAACTGGATTTGCATCGGTGATTAATCTCCCGTCCGTTTAAAACGCTATCCGCTCTCCTGTAGAAGTGGCGAAACCGCCCTTACTAACCTCCGTCAGATCTAAACACACTCAATTAGGGTACGAACACCTGGGAAATCCCCGGACACCGTTCCCATTAATTTGAACTCACCCCTCCACGCAGCACGAGTATGGGAGTAGGCCAGTTCGGTAACGGCGCCGATTTGCTCTGCAGTCTTTAATGCTTTCAATGCTGCAATTTGTGCGAACAATTACGAAATTAATACAATCCAATAAAGTGGTATAAAACATTTTTTTAGCGCGAAATATTCTGGGTAAATTTACATCAGGCCTCCTCGCCATATTGCGGCGGAGTTGCCAGCCTATATGAGCAAGAAAATGTTCTAGAATGTCACTTAAGTTGTCATAAAAAGAAACTTAATGCGTCATCGTACATCGGCAGTGCCGCCAAGAGAATTTATGGGTCCCTATGCAATATGAATGTCGGGCCCCCTTATATAATTATATATATCGATTGTGTTTTGCAAAAAGGTCCAATAGGAGGGTTTTCAGTTTTTTCTGTATAAACGAAAAAAGTCTGAACTTTAATATTTGAATACTTACACAATTTGCTTATATTGTACAATTCTGTAATTTTTTCATTTAATTTTTAACTACATTAGTGTAATTACATACATTTTTTGCATCAAAGAAAACCCCCGTTTTTGTCCAGTTCAAATTTTTGCATTATGGTACTTAAGAATGTTGCCTTATTCGGCCTACATTTGCAGTTCTGGCAACAACAAAATTGAAGGACTTAATTACCCATTCTACCGCTTTTGATGATTAAGTAAACATTACAATCTCATTTAAGCATAAATAAGTAGAAAAACAAGCTCAACACTTTGTTTGTAAAGTGTACAGAAATATCAAACAAAACATTCTGAAAAGGTGTAGATTTCACTTTTTTATGTAAAAACATGTACAGAATTTTTTTTTTAAAATAACTTAGGCCTAAATTATTACTTTAAAAAAAGTCGTTATTAACAATTATTAATTTGAAAATGCAACTGTTTTATTAAACAAAGTATACAGAAAAACCTAATAACAATCTTAAAACGTGTAGATTTATATTGTTTTAATTTAAAAGGAATTCAGAAAAAACTTTTTTAACTAAGAAATAACAAAACCACTTTGAACTATTAGGGGTATTTACACAAAATTTGAGTTTGTCCGAAGGTATCTTTCTTAATCGAACGTCTGTGGGTCGGTCGTCTTTTTATTTTCGGTCCAAATCGTGCCTGCCTACCCCACTTCACGAATCTCAATTACACCGGTTTTGTGATTGTTTGACATACCTAAAACCTATTACTTCGTACTTAAATTATCTAATTATAATTACTGATTTATCATTCATTCATTTACTTCAACCTATCTAATCAAGATTATTTGAAGAATTAACTAAGGTTTCCTTTCATTTTATTATTGTTTTTTAGGGCCCGCCACGAGCCCCTAAGGCAGGGCTCTATAACAATAGCTAAACCGTTTCTTTGATCTCGGCACTGAGCCGCCAGTTTCACTCTGACGTCACTGTGCTGATAACTGCAATTCTAGAGCAGTGGACTCCTTGTGCTCGCAGTCGTTTACTCGCTGTTGTAACTCGACGGAAAAGCTTCAGTAAAATAAAACTTAGATATTCTTAATCTACATAAAGTACGGATTCTAACAGTATAAAAAACTTTTATTTTAACAGGTATTTCGAATTTTAATAATTGAAAATATTTGAGAATTATCACAGGCTGACATGGAAAAGTTACTGAGCGAGGATTTTTTTTATTTTTGGGTTATAAACAAACTTTCAGCGGGAAAGTTGTAGCCAATGAATTGATCTAAACTATCCAATTCACCGAATTGTGATAAAATGATTACATCATTCTGAAATCGTTTTTTAAATGAGCGTGAGGAGGTGCATTGCCGCCACTCCCGAAGTACAATTGCTTGATAGGGGTATAACGTTTAGACAGCATATTTCTGTATTATAAGGTAATTCTTTTAATTAAATATGAAACTCATTTTTTACGTAATTACGAAAAAAACTTACCACCAGCAATCCTATTGAAGTTTTTCATTCAATTTAATTTTCACATATATGTACACTACACGACTCATGTTTCGTACCTTATCGTCCGAATTTATGTTCCATCATTACAACCTTCGCTCAGTAGAGATCGTTACACATTTAAATTAAAACACAAAAAACATACGCGATGCCGGGAGACAATTCTTCGGATTCGCATTTCGGCGATCGAAGGAAGACTAATTATTAGCGACTTTCCATAGGAAAGATGAGCTAATGCAGTGACACTTTTGGTGAGACCTAAGGTCTGGAATGGTCAATGAGCACTGGTCATGGTCCTCAGAACACGTTTTGGGGTGTCTTTAAAATTGTATTTATATATGTAATTTGTATTCGCACTCTAACGGACCCATATTACGTCCGATTTGTTCCAAATTTGGTACACACGAGTTCGTTCGCCAAAAAAATCTAACAACCGGAAGCACAATTTTTGACCGTAAGTAAACATTTTCGTACTAGAATGAAAAATTTTGGGGTTTTATCTAAATAAATAAACATATTAGATTATTCTGCACATTTAGTTTTTTTAAAGCTCGTCTGGTTCCCATAAAATCGATTAAAACACACGACTATATCATCAATAACATATGAAGGGCTAAGAAGCCAAGGGGTATAAGAGTAGTAAAGTTAGTTTTGAAAAAACTCAGTTTAAAGTTAAACTGTTATAATCAAATCCAGGTAAAACCATGATCACTAAAACTAGTATATTTTTAATTGCTAGGTTCTAGACTAACATAATAACAAAGATTAATTTGATTTTCATCCTCTTATTCTTTGTTATCAGCCAATATTTGATAAAGGTTGTCAGGTGTACCCCTGGGCTGTTAACACGTTCACTGTTGAGGACGCACATGTGAGCTTGACACTGAACACTATACAAAGCGGCCGACGCACAGTGCATTGCACGCCAACCCGCATATTGGGGGTATTTTCAATACACGACGCATTGCGTGCTTCGCACGCCAACCCCCGTATTGGGAGAATTTTCAATGCACAGAGTATTGCGTGCTTCGCACGCCAATTTTAAGCCTATGTGCTATGGACACACATGTGCGTCCGCTTTAAAATATTAGTGATTATTACGTAGAAAGGTTCAAAAATAAAAAATTAAGTAATTTCTACTCATTAGGCTATAAATATAAAAAATAAAAGGTCAGCTCCTAGCATAGGAAATACGAAATTTGCGTAGCAGTGTGTTAACAGGAATTAGAAGTTATGTAATAAAACATATGTTACAATTAAATTACCTATGTAAAGTAAAGCAACTTGCATCACATGTATCCCTTGGCTTCTATGTTAAACAGCTCTTCTACGAAGTAGTTTTTTTCGCCACTAGATCTCAGCACATGATAGACTTACAGCTATATTCCTTGGCCACAAACATTTTAAAGTGTTGAAGATCCAGTTTCTGCACTTAACTCCATTATTCAACAAATTTCATTTGGACCCCTTGGCTTCTCAGCCCTTCATAAACAGTATATATGAATAAATGTTTACAAACTGGAAACATACCGTGACCAGAGACTGTAAGCAAATATTCCATGCTATTTTTTAGGGTTGCAATTCTGTTTTTTAAAAACAACCTAAAATAAAACTAAAAAAAAAAACAAAAACACTTTTTTTTAATATTAAAAAAAAAACCCAACAAAAATTACGACAGCATAACAAAAGGTGATTTTAAACACGCCAAAATTATTGTAAAAACTATAATTATTTTGTCAGTCCAAAGCCTGGATAAAGTGTGATTGGAATCAGTATATATATATATATTAGTGAGTTTAGTGTCAGACCCAACGCAGGTAGCTGGCCCCCCAAAAGTGTAATTAGATGTTCGCATATTTCGACTGTAACAAAGTGTCCGTGTAACCAACTGTCACGTATTCGGTTTGGGGCGGGCACTAAAAAAAAATACAATAATAAAATGAAAGGAAAACATAGTTAACTCTTCCAATAATTTTGATTAAATAGGTTCAAGTAAATGAATGAATATGTTAAATCAGTATAATTAGATAATGTAAGTAGAGAGTAATACGTTTTAAAGATGTCAAACAATCACAAAACCAGAATAATTGAGATTCGTAAAGTAGGGTAGGCAGGTACGATTTGGGCCGAAAATAAAAAGACGGCTGGCCCACAGACGTTCGGTTAAGAAAGATACATTCGGGCAAACTCAACTTTTTTATAAATACCCTAATAATTAAAAGTGATTTCGTTATTTGTTAGTTAAACAAGTTTTTTCTTTATACCTTTCAAATTAAAACAAGGTAAATCTACAAGTTTTCAGATTGTTATTGATTGTTCAGTATACTTTTTTAATAAAACAGTTGTATTTTCAAATTAATAATAATTCAAAGTGATTTTTTTTTTTTTTTTTGTTAATTGTATAAGTTTTTTCTGTAGGCCTACTTGTTTTTAAATAAAATTTTTGTTAAATCTACAAATTTTAAGATTATTTATATTAGATTTTTCTGTATAGTAAAAAAAAAACTGTTTGAGCTTGTTTTTTTTTAATTATTTATGATTGAAATGGTATTGTAATGTTTATTTTATCATAAAAAACGGAAGGACGAATAATAAGGTTCTTTAATTTTGTTGTTGTCGCCAAAAGGGAAAATATAGGCCGAATAAGACAAAATTCATAAGTAGGGTAAAATAATGCAAAATGACGAACAGGGCTAAAAAAGACGAATTTTTTTAATTAAAAAAATGAGTGTAATTTGAATTTTACAATAATGTAGTTAAAATTAAAAGAAAACATTACTGAATAATTGTACAATATAAGCAACTTGTATGTAGTCTACGTATTCATATAGTAAAGTAATATAGTTTTTTTTGTTTATACTGAAAAAACTAAAAAACGTCCGTTTGGCAAAATAGGGGTCCAGAAATTCTCTATTATTTATTTATTTCAGAAGGCTTTATTATTAATTGTTCAATTTTTAACGAAAAAATGCAGTCTTTTGGAGTTTATTTTCTTAAGAGTGAAGCAAAAATAGTTTGAAAAAAAATACTTTAAAAACATAATCATAATAGTTTAATAGCAATAAAAAGTTTTAAAATCACACAACATTAATTTTTAAAGACATTAAAGTCATTTTTAATTTGGGGTGTCAGAAACACCCCACGCGACTAGTTATGTTAAAAAAACCCATGCTACCACTTAAGGGTTAAAGAGTAGGTACGTGTTTGTGTGAAATTTCTTGTGAAACTCATGATGCCTAAAACAAGTATACGGTGATGAATGTTTATCGCGCGCTCAGGGCCGGATTTAGCATTTTGGCGCCCCTATGCCCAATAATTTTTTCCGCCCCCTAGTCTGGTTAAAGTTACTTCCCCAAAAACCTTTATTAAAATATTATATCAGGCCTAAATGTTAATTGCTTAAACACCACTCCACGATGTAATTTTATCATTGCAAATTTTTTGAGTAATTTACTTGGTTCTGGGCTTAACAAAATGCCGTCTTAAAACACTTTTAGTAATTTTATGTATTAAATAGTGAGCTCACGTCTGTGGGACTGAAACAAGTTAATGCGTAATGTTGAAAAATAGTTTAACTTTACCAACAATTATTTGTTCCAATGAACTTCAAAATCAGAATGATTTTTTTTTGTAATTGATTCAAAAAATATGTTAAGTTATGGCTATTTATTTTTATTTCTAGATATATTTTTTTCATTCGGCCGTGCGCCCCCTGGGAGCTTGCGCCCATAGGCCCGGGCCTACCGGGCCTATTGGGAAATCCAGCCCTTCGCGCGCTCGGGTTTTTGAGCGGTTTCACGGTTTCAAGAGTGACGAGAGGAGATTACCCTCGCCCGGGGCGACTTTTCACCTCAATGACGGACGAAAACAATGGACAAAATACGCAAATTGATCCGAAAATACTATCGGTTGTACTCGCGCGGTTGCTGAAATAATAGAAATCGACAAAGAAAACGAACGGAAGATTTTGCATGAACATTTTAACACGAGGAAAGTGCGTTCGAAATGGTGCCCGAAATTCTAACACACGAACAAAAGGATTCTCGAATGAACATTTCTGCTGACACTTTGAAAACTATTCGATTTAACTTTTGAATTATTTTGTATAATTACAGTTTAGTACAACTAAAAAAAAGATGGGAGAGGGGTAATTTACCCCTCACTTTTATGTATTTTTAAACAAAAAATTTATATTGTTTAATCGTTTTTGAAGTTTTTTATTTTCAACAACTTTTTTGTTTTTTAACCAAATTGAATGAGTTTTTAAATATTTTGTAGCCTATAATGTAAAGTAACTGTTTGGGTATGGGAAAAAAGTTATAAGGTTATATGAAAAAAAGGATTTTTCAAACTTTTTGTATTAGCCTACTACACACTTTTTTAAATGTAATATTTTTAAGGCTATATTGTTTTCCATACCCAACAATATTCTAAATATATCTAAGATAAAGTGTTAAAAATTTCAAAGGCCTAGGTCTAATAGTTTAGATTTTATTCAATCGTAAGTACATGCAAACATGGAAAAAGTAAACTTTCGGGAAACGGAGTTCAAAGTTTCAACACTGTATAATCGCGAATACCTTTTTACTTTATTGTTTTAGTATGAAAAATTGTCACAAAGGTCTAAAGATTTGCACACATACTCAGAAAAGTATGTAGAATACATAAATTAAATTAAAACAATTTAAAAAAATTCAAAAAAATGCTGATTATTTGGTGGCGGATCGCCTTACACGGATCCTAAACTCTTGGAAAAGGTGATAACATGATTGTGGTAATGAACAGCTTTTTTTTGTTTTGTCCTTAGAACATGTCCAAGAATTCTCTCTGCACAAATCAATGTACACCACAATGTCACCACCTTCATGGCAGTTCAGATCAACTTGAACTGAGTTATAGGTTTATTATTATAGTTAGTGCATCACTGAAGATGGCGACACCGCTGTCGAAAAGCCCTCGATTACATAAACGTGTTAGTCGTGAGGGTCAGTGTTCAAGTTTTATACTATCTTCTCACAAGTCAAGGTCAATATTTATTTTAAAATCAGCTGTTTTTCTTGTTATTTCATTCAATTGGTTGCTACGTTAATTAATATAAAAATTGTGTTTTGTAGGTTATGGTTGTATAGTTAGTTATGTAACTATGGCAGATATACTAGCTTGATTATTGTAACTCGTGCCTCACTGAATTTGGCGACATTGTCACTGAAACGCGTGCGAGTGAATAAACGTATTAGTTGTGAGGTTCCGTGTTCAAGTGTTGGTTTATCAGCCCATTATATTTGTCACTAAACGATTAAAATTGTTTGTTTCTTGCAAAGTTTTCCCTGAACCGACAGTCTTCGAGATATCTCCCTATTATATAAAACAATTCCTGGCATCCACGCAAAAACTCTGGCTCTACTGCGCATGCGTCAGGATCCAGGTAACCGCTCCTCACCACAATGCCCCGATACAAGCACCACAGTCATAATCAGTCGTCATTTCAGTGAAAATATCAGAGTATTCAATAATCTGTTTGCAAGCTGTATCCAATAATGGGAGCGAGCTGCGGAGCCACGATTTTCGCAAGTGTTGAGCAAAGCGATCAGGGGGCGCGTCCTTCTAGTTTTAAGTTAAACATTTTAAACGACCCCCATTTTTTTAATTGGTTACGGAAATCGGTTGAAAATTTTAGTTTGGGATTGGGATACATAAGAAATATGTTTTTCCAAAGTCTAAAAGAAAATGTTCAATGTCTCGTGTAGTTGTTTGAAGGAAAGAGAGGAGGGAGAAGGGAGCAGTGCCTCATCATCCTACGCTTCCTTCCGCTGGTGCTTCAAAATAGCCTCAAAGCTAACAGCCAATTAACCGCTGAGCTAATTGACTCCGTGTATCAGTCCCTGGCAGGATTTCTTTCCAATCAGCACAACACAATATCGTACTCTAAAGAGATCTCTATTATTTTTGACGGGGAGACATTTCCCTTAGTCTATACTGTATTCAAAAGGTAGCGGTTCTATGATTACATCATTATGTAATACTATCTAACAGACTATTGATGTGATTTTGTGTGCTTTCCGTTCTTTACTTTGAATACCATATTATACAAGCGCGTAAAGTACAACAAGCAAATGAACGAGTGAGACACTTAGTTTCAAATAAAACCCTACTAAAGAATGTAAGACAATATGACTGACTATTAGGACCTTTTAGAACGTTCCTTCTAGTTTCCTGAATATCGACTTTTCTCACCCAAAAATACACGTACTATAAAAGTACTATGAAATTACTCATAACAAACTAAAGTACTTCATAGTAGTAAAGTTACATGTTGCAAAAAACAGTACTTTAATGTGGTGAAGTGACGTATTACACAATATAGTACTTCATTG
>JAGFPH010000043.1:1109570-1128012 GCA_018207615.1 Philaenus spumarius
ATTCTATTTATAAATTAATAATCTGGGAAACTACTTTAAATTATAAAGAAGGCTTTATATTTTTTACGTGTTAGCTTAAAATATGGAAATTATTGCTTAAAACTCCCAAAAAAATACATTAAAAATGATTAATTTTTACTCAGTTATATCGTTGATTAAAACTAGTTGCCGTAGATTTCTTTCAATTATGAGATCTAAGACAAAAGCTAAACAATTTAAGATGTTTCACAACTTTTTAGGTTGAAAAACAAAGTCCGAAACACGTTAGTACGAAGTGAATGTTTTTGCTGTTTTACGCAATGCTTATTTTCTGTAATTTGTTGTATGTTTTAACCTTGTTAACTAACTTGAGAGTTTATCATTATTAAATAGTTTCACTTTTAGAGTTTGTCTTGTATTTTTACATTTTCAGTTTATTCTTGTTCTAGCTTTAAGCGTTTTTTGTAGATGTTTTGTTAATAAGTTATTTTAGGAAACTTAATTTAGGATCGTTTTGGGTGTTTTTGGTACACCTAAATATATATAATAAATAAAATATAATCTTTAGTTCTAGACAGTAGGCTACATGTAGTGTAAAGACTATTTTATATTTACCTTAAACTCACACGACTGCGGGTTAGCAGCTCTATACTTTTGG
Source organism: Philaenus spumarius (assembly GCA_018207615.1). Classification (NCBI taxonomy): domain Eukaryota; kingdom Metazoa; phylum Arthropoda; class Insecta; order Hemiptera; family Aphrophoridae; genus Philaenus; species Philaenus spumarius. The sequence continues at coordinate 1,110,208 of JAGFPH010000043.1, forward strand.
TTCTCTTCCGTCGTGTACCATCCACAAAATATTGGCACGAACGAAATAATAGCAGGCGAAATCCACGTATTAAGAAGCATTATGGCGACTACTTTCTTTGTCATGTTTATCGGATATTTTAGCGGTTTTACTATGGCATAGTACCTATCTACACTAATGCAACACAAATGTAAAATAGAAGCGGTCGAAAAGTACACGTCAAACGAATTCCAAACATCGCACATAAAATAACCGAAAAGCCATTGTCCTGTTAGCTGTACACTCGCGTTAAACGTCATGGCTACGATCGCTACTAACATATCGGCAAACGCTAAGGAGACTACAAAATAGTTAGTAATTATCCTTAACTTTCTATGCCGCATAACACTTACGATTACTAGTAAATTACCGAATATGGCTCCGATAATAATAACTCCCATCACGCTAGCTTTCATGACTACCGTTACTATATCGGCCCATTCCTGTTTATCGTGATTATTGTTATTACTAGTAGAATTTGTCGGGTTTAAGGTGATATTACCGATAGACGGTAGTAGTGTGGAAGCGAAATTCGACGAGTATTTGAAATTTGCGTTTATTTCCCCTCCTGACGACGCCATAACAGACTCGACTTTTTCGACTAGGATTCTTACGAAATACTTTTAAAATTTAGATTCGATTTAATCGGAGCTTCCGACTATCAGCATTTTATCCTTTTCCATTTGGAATCTGTTCTTCTTCAATAAAAATAAGAAATTCATGCTGACTCCTGTATTCGAGAACGAAAAACTTTGTGAGTTATTTCTAAAAGTTGTCATTTCGTAGGAACAACGATAGCACGTGGTCTGATGACGCAGTCGTTCTTTGCCGGTGTGAAGTCGGCCGCACCATGGAATCTGAAACAATATGTAACGAAACTAATTTAGTAATTAGGTAGGACATAAGTAATTACATAGATTATACAATTATAAGGAAAGATACGCTTTGTAATATTTTAAGTACTCTCGCAGGCCCGACAGTCATACCAGGGCCGTCATAGGGTATGCCTCTTTGGCATATTTTCAGAGTACTAATGACTATATTATATCCAGTTAATGGTGACATCTTACGGGTTTAAACAATACATATACTTATGTATATGAAAAAAAACATACATATACATATGCTTATGGAATAGCAGTAAAAAACTTTTAAAGTACTTATACAAATAATATATTTAAAAATACTATGTTTGAAAGTATTACCATTGACTATATAGTCAATGGTATTACAAACAAAAATAACAAAGATATGAACAACATATACATATAACAAACATAATAGTTATATAATTACTTGTTTTTGTTGATGGTAAAATTTATTTGCACAATAATTGCAAACTCAAAATGCCTCTATATAGGAGTAAATTGCGTTTGTTTTCGTATAGTAAATAACTCAGGCCCGGTTCATGGGATTTTTTTGGCACTTGCTAGATTAGGGTTTGGCGCCCCTCTCTTATAAACTCGTTCGTCTTTTAATTAATGGGATATCTATAATTTATTACAAATTAAAATAAACAATCAAGTGCGTTGTACATAAGGTTTTAGAAATAAATCAAAATAATGTTCTAAACAAACTGTAATAAAACCATAAGAATAGGTGATCATATGTACAAACTGTTTGAAACTTGTGATATAGGCCTATATGTTAATGAATAAAAAGTTTGTACTTATTTTGAAAGAAATTAACATCAAACAAAACACACACACATTTGTACGACATTATTATTACATGACAAAATGTAAATGATGCATATAATGTGTTATAGTGAATTACGCATAATTAATTATGAATGAAAAACCTAAAAATAAAATAACAAACATAATATCGTGTTTTATACTTACACTAAACAAAATCAAATTAATAGAATAATAAGTATCATAAAATACTTTTTATGACAAAACATTTAAAAACAAACTTTTCCCGCCTTAACTTGGCAAAGTCTTTCAAAATTGAATAAGTATCAAATCTTAAAAGAAAATAACACACATATGTATTGGGTTTTGTATTTACATGAATGAATAACTTTGTCAATTTGTATGAAAAATTGACTAATATAACAAGTACTCCATCATAAGACAAACTTTTAAAAACATATTTTTCTCGCCTTAAACTTGTCAAAGTCTTTCAAAATTTAAACATTATCAATATTGTTTAAAAATTGGTTTTCAATTGCCAATGTTGCCATTCCACTTAGTCGGTCCTGAGTAATTGCGCCGCAAAATCAAAATATGATTTTAGAACGAAAAATGTAAAAAGACAGCCAGGCCGGCGCCCCCATGCAGCCGCATGTGTCGCATTGGCCTCGCGCCGGCCCTGTACATAGTTCTAACACAGAGTTATAGATTTATAGTGTAAAACAGCAGTTTCTAACTACTGTACAATGAAGCCTTTTACAGGTTAAAATTGAAGCAAATATAACAGGAATTGCATAAAAACAACATAGAAGCGAACACTTAACAAAGTTCTTGTTTTTTCTTAGTTGGTATTTACAAATATACGTACATTAATTTATATTCAAATCAAATTCTAAATAGTTTAAATGTCTACATTTCAAAATAGATTACTCTGCTATAGTAAAAACGTACCGCTCAATCATTGAATAGAATAGATTTATTAAAGTCGAGTTTTAACGAAAACCCTTACAACTGCGGACGGGTACTGGTGCTGTACTGGAACTGTATACAACATACAGGGCCCCTCCACAGCCTTGGCTTAAACGAATCGCGTGCACTCGGTTTCACAAGTAAATGTTCGTTGTCACTATTTACGCTAGTGGGGCTGGCTGGTCGGTCGTTGGCACCGGTCAACGATAATTTTGAAAGGTTCCACAATCAAACATTTACACATCCTCCTCATACGTTTTATGAAAAATGAAATTTCGTTCGAATTATTTGCATTTTTCATAATTCATATAATATTTGATTTCTTAGAACTTAGAGGGGAGTGAGGGGACGCCCAGCACTTCCCTGAGTCATACTGAAACTGTTAGTTTGGATCGTAACATTTTATCTACTTACAGAATGTAACAGATGTCCAGTGGTTTACGTATAACGAGAAAACTTCCTTTGTTTCACATAAGAAATAGAAACGCCATTAATAACAACCATTGTTAACAGTTTTAAAACAACTATTACTCTATATGTGACTTACATTTTACTCTGGAAGCGGGGGGGTTGATTGATTGATTAATATTGACTCTAATTTTTATTTGTTGGCGAGGTTAGGACTATTTATTCCTCTCTTCCACCTAACTCAAATACAAAATTACAAACATTTAAAAAAATAATATTCTTAAAAATAAATATTTCTTTAACAGACAAAAATAAATATGTAGCTTATACAATTTATAAAAACATTAACAGTAATTAATACTTACAGGTTAAATACTAATTACAATCATAATTAAACATTCATACACATTCACACAACTGAACAATAAACACTTCCAATGTACGCCTCAAAACTGGGATGCACCATACACTTTGTACAATAAATACGACATCAACAGCTTTTAAAACTGGACACGGCCGTCAGCAGACTTAATTGCATAGTGAATTCCACAGACGGCAGGCGACACAGTAAATGATTTATTATACTTCATAGTCCGGTGCAAAGGTATGGCAAGAGTAGTGCCGCCTCTTCTAGTGCTCTTTGCACTTGTGTTAGAGATATAGACAAAAATTTCTGCCAGATAAGTCGAATAGACTGTGTCCAGTTTGTCGAATAGAATGTAACATCATCAGAGTATATGACCGTAGTTCATTAAGTTTTCAGATAAATAAAGAGAAAGATGAGCATCGCGTTTTAAATAAAAATTAAAACGTATACGGTAATTCTGTGCCCGCTGAAACCTGTTAGCCAACACCACGGACATGTCACCGACTACGGTGTTACAGTAAGTAACAGGGTTGCAGAGAGGCTGAAGCGTTATACCAATCTGCTACAGTTGGAACCTCTGACTCGTGTTGCGTAGGTTCGAAGCTAGTTAATGGCTTTCGATTTACCTGCGCTAACACGTCTTCGTTATCCTAATTGCCATAAAGTAAATACGACGAGCAAAATAAATAAATAAACAAATAATAATAACAATATAAATATTTATTGAATCTTATTTTGTTGCTTTTCAAATAAAAAATGTAATATCCTTATTTTATCCATTCGTTTCCATATTTACAATAATCCGATCACGCAACTGAACCGTTGACATAAAGTTGAGCGAATTTCCAAAATTAAGTTTATATCTTCTAGGGCTTCAACCAACTAAGCATTTGGGAAATCGGTCTACTTACGAAGACGTCGAATAGCTACCTAAGTGTACGAAATATATTAGTAGAATTTGATTGCGCCTCAGCTCATGCGTTGCTTTGTTCCGCTCGCAGCGAGTTTGCACCTCGACCTTGTGGCCTAGGATTTTGGACTGCTTTGCTTCGCTCGCAGCACAAAACCCTCATATAATTTCATTCTAGTACGAAAAATCTAAGAATAAATTTACTTCCGGTAAAAAAATTGCTTCCGGTTGTTGGATTTTCGGCTAACGAACTTGTCTAAGCCTCTTATAAAACAAACGTGTTTACCAAATTTGGACCAAATCGGACGTAAATGCGGACGTTAGAGTGCGAACACATTTATACATACTGCATATATATAAAATAAATGATTTTTTTTAAACATGCTTTTCTACCCAGGAATAACATAAATAGACTCGAACTAAAAAATAACCCATAGATAAAATAAATTCTTTCTCAGCGAATCTGATATTGTAATGAGACTTGATAGCTTGCAATCTTTTTACTTTACACAAAATAAACACACCCAAAAAGCATGGGGCGTGATGGTTCTGGAACTTCGCAAGAGTTGGGTGTGTTTATTTTGCGAAAAGTAAAAAGATTGCAAGCTATCAAGTCTCGTTACAATATCAGATTCGCTGAGGAAGAATTAATTTTATCTGTGGGTTATTTTTTTGTTTTTTAGTTCGAGTCTATTTATGTTCATGGGTAGGAAAGCATGTTAAAAAAAATTATTTATTTTATTTTTCACTTTTTAGTTATAGTCATAAATTGGATTTTTCCGGAAATGTTTGGACCTCAGAGCCAATTCCCCCCCCCCATCTGAGGGTTAATTTTTTGGTTAATATACGTATGCGAGAACGCAGTCGTAACTCGATGTGCTATACGGAGCAGCCCGAGGCGATCCTGAAAGACCCACCGGTTGAACGGTAGTGAGTTGAAGAAAAGCATATTGAAACTCCAAAACGTGTTCTGGGGACCATGATCGGTGCTCATTAATACCTCCCGTCACTGCATAGCTCATCTTTCCTATGGAAATTCTCTAATAATTCGACCACGCAGCTGTGAAGCGCACAGTCCGTAAAAAGATTTTGTATCTTTTTCATAAACTGGGGGATGGCTGCTGACATTAAGCTTAATTACTATATATTGTACAAGTATAAAAAAAGACTTGTAGAAAAAAGGGTTCACTATATTAAATGTTATCGATAATATCAAGTGAAAATAGGGGTGCTGCAGTTCCACAGTGCCAATACGCGAGCCGCCACTGGTACTTAGTTATAATTACTTTTATACCGCTGGCTATTAATAAATAATCCATTGCAAATTTTCCGAAACCCGTAAAAACGAATTCAAATAACGTAAATCAAATACAATGTCATTTGAATCGTAGTTCGTGTGATTTGGACATTAATAGAAGAATTAATCTTAGGGAAGAGATAAATGGTAAATTCAAAAGAATTATTAAAAGAATACAGCCAATGGATTGTACGAAGGTAAACAGCTTGTGTTCACGCTCGTGAGGAAAACTCATCAAAATTAATTTCAGGGAAAAGCAGGTGGCTGGAATGGTTATAACAAATCGGGGATATTCTACAAGACATAATACCCTGTGCAAATAGATGGAGGACGTTTCTTGGGAACTTGGCGTGACCTGAACATCCGAGAGGGAAGATGTTTTAATTTGTTCCGACTCAGTTTTTATTGCTGATTGCCAATCGTACGGGAGCTAGGTAGTAACATTAGGTTAGGTATGACTGCATAGTGTGCATAGGCATAACCAGGGGGGGGGTGTTATAACCCCCGCCCCATTGTAAAAAATATTTCGAACTTCGTTTACATTAAAATACGCTCTTAAGAGTAACTTGTTTTCAACACCTATGCAAATGTCAAGCTGCAATAAATTATCAATATAATATTGCTAACATTATCTTTGATCAAATTGGGCATTGGCACTTTATTTTATATAGATGCAGTGTAGTGTATCAAAGTATAGTATCTAGAGGCAGCACACGGAGTTTTGTCCGCCACGAATTATGTACCGTCGCCGTCATATCAACAGTGGCACGAAATAGAATATTAGAGCATACATATTGGTCGGAAAAATAAACGATCGGGTTATTTACCGATGACGGTGGTTGTGTAGCCGCTAGCTGCCACTACAATTGACGGATTTTCCACCGTCTCCGCGGAAACGGTGGCGAAAGTGACCAAATGAACGCCAATTTTCCTTATTTTAGTATTTTTTTCATATAATACTATCCTTCAGCCGCGTGTAGAAACCGACTTTCTTAAATAATTGAAAAATGTTTCTTCTAGTTCCTCAAATCAGGAAACACAGTGTAGAATGCTCCAAAATCTTTTCTTCTTTTATTTATTGATTGCATTAACCCAAATATGTATATTTTGTTGCTCCTTTTCAATCGAAAGCGAGATATGCTCTCTTTTCATGTCAATAAAACAATAAAATAAATAATATATTACATAACACACTTCGTGATTGATGAACTAGACACTTCAGTTTAATGAATCCCAATAAGAATTTTAGACGGCGCAGCGTGCACGCGTGCACGCTTTAAATTTTATGATTACCCGCAGTCGACAAAAAAACGCCGTGTGTGTTTCAGGCCTATGGTGTTAGAGGCAGCGTACGGAAAGATTTGGCGGGGGATGAGTCATGGTTGCGATTCTAAATTATTCTAAAATGGGCCTGAATCACAATTATTAGAAGTGGAAAAGTATACATACCTATATCATTTTAAAGTACTTTTGGGAAGCCTAAAATAGTTATTTTGCATCTTAATTTTACAAAAATTTTCACCCCCCCCCCCGGGTTGTTGTAACCTCCTTCATGTGGTCGTCCTGGTTACGCCTGTGGGTATGAGTCGTCATCTTGAAGTATTCTCCGCAAAGGAACTTTTTAGAATAGCTACAAGTATCTCATTGATTTTGCAATGATGCAGGAATATTTACACAAATTACTGCAATACAATTTAGCACAAAAATCACACCATCGCGTCATCTTTAACCCTTTACACTGTCATTATGATTTATCATTTACCTAAATCAATGTTTTTTTGTGCAAATTTTAGATTAAAAGGAACGAATAGAAATCTTTTATTTTTGTATTATTATGTGTTACATAAACATATAAAAACTCTGATGTAAAACTCAGATTATGCTCGGCTGTAACATTAGCTTTTTGCAGTATGGGATATAATAGCGAGTGGAGAAGGGGCGAGATTGACAATAGCCAGCATTCTTTAGTTCTCGCTAGTACAAATTATACAGATTCAGGTTAGGTACAAACCAAGCAAGTTTGTTATAGACTCTCCTAGATGGTGTTTATGTATTCTTTTTTACTTGTACTGGTAACAATTTATCAGGTTTTTTCAGGGCAAGCCTTATACGAGTGGATAGCGTGATACTTTCCTGATTTTGGTATTCCTGATCCCAGGTTCAATTTCGGCTAAAGACCAGTTACCTTTTCATATCTATTGTAGAGGGAAGGAGGGTGGAAGTAAAGCAAACGGTGGTTGGATCACAAAAGAGCTGACGGGAAGTGACTAGTTACCTGGTATCCGGTTTGAGATGTTATATGTTTTCTACAATATATTCGAACGTTTAGGTTTTTAAAAAACAATTAATATTCATTTTAACTATTTAATTCAAACCTTTTCTTTTATTACAAACAATTTAATATGCATTTACCTATTTATAATAAGTGCGTAAACAACTAATATACATATAAAATAAAATCTGAACACAAAATCTCACAACAAATACGTTTACTAACTTCAAACGCTTTTCAACGACAATGTCGCCATCCTCAGTGGTTCATGGGCTACAGTGACTAAACTATAACTCACAGTTACTCACTATAATTCAGTTATAGTTTGGTTACTGTAGCCCATGCATCACTGAGAATGGCGACATTGTCGTTGAAACACGTTCGAAGTTAGTGAACGTATTTGTTGTGAGATTTTGTGTTCAGGTTTTATTTTATTTAATTACTTTCTCACTGAGTCAAGCTCAATATTTATTTATTAACTAATATATATTTATGTGTATACGGAGCGAGCTTCTAACTACGACTTACTAACAAAGGCTCAGTTCCTTTACAATTTAGTTATGCTTACTTGGCTAAACTTATACAAATATCATGAATAATTTCTACAAGCTGTACAATATTTCTTAACATAACTTATATATACCGGGTGTTCGGAAATCTGGAAACGGTTTAATATTTCGTATATAAGGAAAATTTGAAGATAGATGTGATTTAGGAACCTTCTCTATGTAAAAATACTATTTTATTAAGACTTCAAAAAAATTATCCGCCATCTTGGATCCGCCATTTTGAATGTAACTTTGTTTTTTTAAATGGGAAGTTGGTCATGTGATACGTCATTCGATGTAGAATTTCAAGAGAAAACCAACGGTGAAATTTGCACATCCGTATCTTTAACCGATTAAACATGGCGGCAAAAGAAACCAACGAAATCGTGTTTTCCAATTTTGCCCTAAGAGTACTACTTGCACAAAGGAGTAAGTGCAGTACCTAAGGATCAGTTCTCGGCCCAGTGTTATTTTTACTCTATATTAATGATTTGTCATCATCAGTACATGCGGATAGGGTAATTCAATTCGCTGATGATACAACACTATGTTTTCAAGCATATTCTGTTCAACAATTGGAGCAGAAGGCTTTTATACAAGTCAATGCCACTGGACAGTATTTTGCTGAAAACTATTTAACAATCAATCCATGTAAAACTAAGTACATAAACTTCAGTAGAAAGCATAGCTCAAATCTGACACCAAGTGTCATGCTATTTGATAGTATACTTGAAGAAGTGCAATCAATAAAATTTTTGGGTCTTCTAATTGATGACAAGTTGAACTGGAATGACCACATTAGCAATATCAGTGCAAAAATTAGCTCATCTATATTTGTACTGAGAAGTTTGAAGCCATACTGTGGTAGATCGATACTTTTAACAGCCTATTATGGGCTAGTGTATCATTATTTGAAATATGGATTTCTTCTTTGGGGAAACTCATCAGTTCAAAACATGAAAAGAGTGTTTGTCTTGTAAAAAAGAGCCATAAGGCTTATTGCAGGGCTACATAAAAGACAAAGTTGTAAAAACTATTTCAAGAATTATGGAGTACTTACACTTCCATGTATTTACATACTTGAAGTGTTGCTTTTTTTTAAATTTAAGTGTGATCATGTCCAAAATATGGATATACACAACTACAGTACCAGACAAGCTTGTGAGTATCGTGCCAGACAGCACAGGTTAAATTTATACAGTAAACTTTCCTCACAAGCTGGTGCAAAGTTCATGAATAAGCTTCCTAAAAACATTCAAAATTCCCCAAACTACAGGATTTTTAAAAACAGTCTTACACAATTTATATTGTCTGGATCCTTTTACTCGGTGGATGAGTTTCTGCATCATGATACTCTTTTGTGATAGATGTGATGTCTTCTTTTTTTTTGCATTGTGTTATTGTATTGTTTCATTTTAACTGTGTTTGTGTGCTTATACTTTATTTTAATTTCTTTAAATTTAAGTAAGGATTTTAGAATAAAATAATATGTATTTTTGTAATTTACTTGTAGGATATCTTTGTTGTTTTATTTATTCTGTTTTTTTTTTAAATTGAAATTGAAATTTAAAATTGAAATTGGAAATTGAAATAAGAGTACTACCTGCAAATAAGAGCTCATCGTTTACCTAATAGTACTACCTGTATATAGGAGTACATCCTGTGCCTAAAAGTACACCTTGTACAGTACCTAATAGTACTACTTGAATATAGGAGTATGTGCTGTGCCTAAAATTACACCTTGCACAGTACCTAAGAGTACATCATGTACCTAACAGTACTACATGTATAAAAGAGTTCATCCTGTGCCTAAATGTACCTAAGAGTAACCTCTATATAAGAGTACTACCTGCATATACGAGTACATCCTGTGCCTAAAATACACCTTGTACAGTACCTAAGAGTACTACCTGTAAATAAGAGTACATCCTGTGCCTAAAGTACACTTTTTACAGTACCTAAGGGTACTTACCTATATACAGGGTGAATCAGATCACTCGTGCGCAATGTACCAAAAAACTCAAAACTCCAGATAGTAACACTAGTCGTGAAGCACATCATTGAAAAGGTCTTAAAATAACAAACATTTTTTGTATTTAAAGTTTTACTTTATCTCTAACCGTTTCAAAAAAAATGGCGCTTCGGAAACTTATTTTGCGACGGGTGGTCCGATTCACCAGGTATAAGAGTACATCCTGTACTTGAAAGTACGCCCTGTGAGAGTTCACCCTTTGCGAGAGTGACGATTTTCTTTACGATACAAGAATAAAGGGAAATTAATTTGAGACAGTGAATTAAACCTCTTTGAACCCATTCAACAGTTTAGGTAATAGATACTGAAATAAGGTGTCCACTATCTGTAGTGATAGGTGTAGGTAATGCTAATATTGGCAAAGAGGATGTTTGACCCCAATCAAGACAAGACATCAAACAGTCTGTTGAGGGATATTAGTAGCAATGCATCGTGTTAATGAAGTGAATGGGATTTGTACAACGTCCCCCCACATCTACTGTTACATCGGATTCGTGGTACAGTGTTCCTATAAATTCATGTTTAACTATTTATTTGGTGTGTATATTTATTATTTTATACAAAAAATTCCGTTCTTATAAAAGTTACTGAAAGTAATTTCCTTTTTTTATAGCAATACGAATTTAAAGTTTATTCTTACAACGTTGTTGTCTGGTCACGAACACAAAACATGTAATAAATACAAAATATATAGCTTAAGATTGTTTCGATTTGAATAGTAAGGTTTATTATAGAAGGTAGGTACTACGACTGAACATGTAAAATATCCGCTAGTCCATGTTATTAATATCCAGGATTAGGTTAGTTAACTTTGAATATAGTACCGGGGGAAGTGACGCCCCTCGTGATACCGAGTCAAATATACATTTACATTCACGTCAGCTACATAAAACATTTCTTACAATGTTACTTTCACTTTAGGGTGAAATTTTATTGCAAGTCATGCTTTACGAATTTTACGAAAACTGCTTCGCAGCTGAATGAAATCTTGGAGTTTATTGACGTACTGAAAAAAGTCGTTAAAAAAGGAACATATTTTGTCTCAATGTACATTTTTTGTAAAGTTAGCAGTTTTCAAGATATTCCACGTAAAAATTTGCAACGGCCGCCATTTTGAAAATTATAAAAATAAATTATTTATGTTCCGTACACTTGTAAATCGTAACATACAAATTGCATATACATAGTTTGAACTCAATATCTTCTCTATTTCTGGAGTTACAGTAAGTTTTTGTAAAACAAATGGTGTATTAAACTTAGCCGAATTCGAAAAAAGTTACTGATAATTTTTCATTTATTTCAACGTATACCATCCGATCCTGTACAGCCCGCTAAGGGTTTTTTGTGACACCCTGTATACACATTTACACATAAGTCACGTACATTAAAACATCATGTAACTTTTTTTTTATTCTTAGAGGTTTTATACTGGCGTTTTATTTCCTAAGGTTATAGTTGTTCATAAGTTTAAAGTTTATAGTGCTTTCTGTTTTAGGATTAAAACTAATTTTAAGATTAGACATAGTTTTACTTCAATTATTGATTAATCTTAGCCGTAGCTGTTACTAATGTGTTACAATTTTGATTATATGTATTTGATTTTTATATTTAAAGGGCAATATATGCTCATGATCGGAAAAATGTGACACCGAGGAACAATTTCGGCAACAATGTTGTCGGGCCTCTGACTCCGAGGAACAATATCGGCAACAATGATGACGGCCCTCTGAGACCAAGGAACAATATCGGCAACAATGTTGATGGGCCTCTGAGATCGAGGAACAATGTCGGCAATAATGTTGACGGGCCTCCGAGTCCGAGGAACAATGTCGGCGACACTGTTGAGGGCCCCTGACACCGAGGAACAATTTCGGCAACAATGTTGAGGGGCCTCTGACTCCGAGGACAATATCGGCAACAATGATGACGGGCCTCTGAGACCAAGGAACAATATCGGCAACAATGTTGACGAGCCTCTGACATCGAGGAACAGTGTCGGCAACACTCCCTCGACTTCCCCTCCCACCAGAGCTTCTGCTCCATTACTTGATCACGTTATCACAGCTGTCAGGCACATTCTACCTTGGTTGCTGGTTGATATTGTACTGTTCTTGGACGTACTGAATTATTAGTATTCATCAAAAAGTTTTTGATCGAAATGGAATTGTCGCGAGATCAAATAATTTAATAGAGTTGTATCGGGAGTTTCGTGGAACCAAATTAACTCTGACTCTGAGTGGTATTTCTACTGAAATGAAGGTCGGCAATGCAGAAGTTAAAGTCGAAAATCTTTAATAGCGCAATTTCAAAGTGAAGCTAATAAGGCCAAAAGTGGTTCTGCGAATGATTAAAAAGTCAAAACTACTCCCAATTGATAGTCTTCTTGTTAATAAAATGTTTTTAACAAAATATTGAAGCGAACATTAGTTTTGTTGCCAACGTTTGCTGTGAACTTTTGTCGCTCAACATTTTTGATGGCAAAAGTTGTTGCTAACGTTTGGTGTTAACGCGGCTTTATTGTGAGATTCTGTGTTCACGTTTTATTCCACCGATTATGCTCGCGATGCTTAGGCGAAGATAACCGATAAGATTTTTCGTTTTTATGAAGAAAAACTAATTCAATTGTAAATACATTTGATTTATTCAATCAAGTTTGAACGTACGCGGATCGCCACCTCGTTACTACAGCTAGCTTTAGTAACAAAATTGACTCTCACCATTTCATTTTTGATAATGTTCTTTAACACTAGATCTGGCTTCTTGTGGAAGTAATGAGCCAATTAAACAAGAACGTTAGATGGAGGTTTTATTGAATCATATTCTTTCAAATTTCGTACTTATTTCTGGAAAGCACATTTCTTTACGAATTGAAGAACTCATCAGCCTTATTCGTAAATATTCTGATAGCCCATTAATTTTTTTAGATGAATATAAGTTAAGTAAGGCCTTTTAAAGTGTTCTTTTGTTGGCTCCGGTAATGGAACTCGACCCTTCGCCCCGTCTCCGTTCCGTCCTACTTTCTTCCTACTGTCTGCTTTTATTTTCTCAACTTAATAACTAACTAACTACTGTAGAAGGCATAATGTGGAAAATGTTACAATTTATATTTATCGGGTTCGGGTATAGCGTTAATTGCTCCAGGGCGAACGACTTCACCCACAACTGAATGTTTCTCAGAATATACTCATTTAATAAAGTACAATAATTATTCTGGTTCTGACCTGTTTGCTTCTATACACATAATTTATATCTAGGCATTCAGAGTAACATGCGAACATATCCATGGATGTCATGTCAGACTCTCAGTTTTTCAATGGATGTCATGTCAGACTCTCAGTTTTTCAAGTTCATACGTCCCGAAAATATGTTTTTCGCTATCTTGCTTTTTATTGGTGTGACAGCAATTGTGATTAAACAAACTGTAGAGTGGAAAACCTATTTGTTTAAAGAAACCACGAAATCCCTGAAACCACAATGCGCACGTGAAATTGTGTAGATGGTCGCCTTTGAGTGGTAGGTGTTTTCTAAGAAAGGGTGCCTGAAGATTACATTTTGTCCGCATTATTTCTCCTGAAGGAAAACACTAGGAACTCTTAGTCCATTATAGAGTAAACACATTGTTCATAAATTCCATTTAAGCCCCTTCATTATTTTTGTTACAGAAAGTAAGTTAACTAAACTTTGTATTTATCTTGTGTTGCATAACAGGACAAATCTTTCGACATATATGAACCTCTACGATTTTGGATGTTATAACAACTTCAAATGTAAGGTGGGTCTTATAATACACCATTGAAAGGCTTATTAAAAGAAAAAACATACAAATGGCGCAAACTAGAGCTTAGTATCTTGCTTCGTTTCAAAGTAATCGACAATCAAAGTTCTTGAAAATTATATTTTCATTTTAACATCACTCTTTTGAATGTAAGTAAAATGCTATCCTGTCTTGATAAGATTTTTAGATTGTATTTGCATTTTTTTAATCTAGTTATAAAAACATCGAGGAAATAACATTTATTTTAAATAATAACATCAAAAACCTACTTATCCTAATATTAACAAAATTAATAACCTGCTTTAATATTATAATAAATATATAATTTTCCAGAACTTTGACCATTACTTTGAAACGAAGTAACATACCAAGATATATTTTGCTCCTTTCTGTTTCTCTTTTAATATGCTTTTCAACGGTTTATTAAATTACCTACCTTTACATTTAAAATCATTAAGCCCCTTCCCACCTTAAGCCCCCAAAAAGCATAGAGTATATCAAACAAATTTGTCCCGTTACGCAACACAAGATATATTCAAAGTTTTTTAAACTTATTTCCAGTAACAACAATAATGAAGGGTGTTAAAGGGACTATATAACTGATGTAGAATGGGTGTTCTGTATAACTGAAGACTCGCACCATTCACCGGCACATAAAAGAACCGCTTTTAATTCTATCGTTCACAGATTGGTTAATTTACTAAAAATATATTTATGGTGCTGCTATATTTAAGGGTTATTTCAAAGAATTGATAGACAACGTAGTTAAGAAAATGAAATTCGAGAAAATCGAGAAATCGAGATGTGTGCTGGTAAGCAACAAACCCCAACAAAGATGGGATATAAAACAACGTATGCTCCACCATTATATCATATTGTAAAAAATCGTTAGCTTATTATGCAAATTTAAATGTAGCTTTGTCAGCTGAGAATCATCTTCGTAAAATTTTAGATAACCTGAAGAAAAAGTTCAAAAACAGGACAAATCCGGAATTTGTTGTATAAACGATGAAATGTGTACAAAGAAATATATAGGCTAAACCAAAAGAAGCACGAAGACGGTTTTCTTGTTTAAAATATAATAGACCTGATAAATCTGCTATGGCTCAGTATTGTTCAGATTTTGTTACTTTAACATTGCACTTTCGCACTCAAAGCTTCATATATGCCTATTGCGTTAGGTTTTGGTAGCTAAAGGGTTCAGAAATGTGAGAAAACACGCGAAAAGGTAAACAATATTTCCCTTATCCTTATACTAAAAAACAACGGCAGACTTATTCTCAATCACTGACATTCGTGTTACCCACTTCTAGTTGAGATAGAAATTTGAAATTTGGCAAATCAAAACGGTGCACGCAATGTTCAGTCCTGTCAACACATGCCGCTATGGATTTGCGAGATCTAAAACTTTTTCTACGACCTTCTGTCGTAATTCCAACGTTTATAACTAAAGCTGAAGTTTTTGGTAAACTTTGTAAGTTTTCCCGAAATTATTTCATTGTTTCACTTATAGCGCAGCTGGAATCTATGTATACAATTCACTACTGATCACGAACTATCCGAACCACAGAGGGCAGAGTATGTACAAAATATGTTATGCTACGTTTTCTTTTTTAAAACACTGTAGGGAAGCGTTGATGAGATAGTTAACATGGTTCGTAGGACACGCCGTTTATAAAATAACGCACTGTGCCCTTGTATTGATGTCCCAAAGGGTCGTCAGTTTACAAAAGCAAGCAGTAAGAATTAGGTATGGTTTTGATGGGCCATCATGATTCTTGTAAGGATGCATTTAAAAAGCTAGGTATTTTTACCTTTCCCTGTGTGTAAATTTTTTAGGTAATTTGAAATTACAAGTATAAGAGTTTTGTGACTCGAAACGCCGATGTGATATTACATACAGTACGCGTAATAAAGGTGACTTCTGTGGCAAACATCATACATTAAAAACTTTCGTCAGGCTTCATGGACAAAATCCCTAAAGAGTTTAAAGAAACAATGAAATTCAATGTTTTTAAATACAAATTAAAGCAGTTGCTGAAGTTCAATGCCTTTCTACGCCATCGAGGTGTTTCTTGATGCCACATTATCGCCTGTTATTATATAAAATGATTACATAACACATTTAAATTAATTGTACTGGCTAAGGTCACATCAATGGATGGAAGGGTGGGCATTGCGTATATTGAATTTATGTGGGTGTGAGTGTGGGTGTGTGTGTGTGTGTGTTTATGTGTAAATTTTTTATCATAATTTTATGAATATAAGTTTTATTGAAATGATGTAATTTTAATATTTAAAATTATTTTTAAGAAGCATAAAGTTGTAAAAAAGGGAAAATTTATGTTTTGTTGAATTATTAATATTATTACTATCACAATTAATATGAATATCACTGTCTTATATGACCTGTCTTATATAAATGTAACATTTATCTAAAAGGGTTAATAAAGATTGATTGATGATAATTTGTGAACTACCGCCAATATTTGAGAGTATAAATAAAGATAAAGTTAGATGGATTTGAAAAAAAAACAATCTCGTCCGAATTTTCTTAAATCTTTTAAATCTATATCCAAACGCAGAATTTGTATTTAAAAAGTCCGGATACGTTTTGCAGCTCTTTTGATTTCATATTGTAACTGTCAAATAACTTTCATATGGACGAAGAATATCAGCATAACTTACTGCCCCCAATAGTTTGAAGGACACCACATTAATACCACGGATTTAGTGGCCGACAGAAAACAACTTCCTTGTCCGACAAATAGGGTCGGCTTAAAAAGGTCACTGCTGTAATAACGATTTCAATCACTTCGAACGTAAATCTTCAATTCAATACAAGAAAAAACTTAGTTTGTCCTTCTACGCGAACACTAATCGTACACCGATTTTTAATTTATTTATAGGATTGAAAACAGCTGTTTAACGTAGATGAAATATCGCTGATTAACAAAGCATTGTTGAAGTGTTCGTTATAAACACGTTTTCAAACAGTTTGTTCTACTTGGGATCAGTAGCAAGTTTCAGTTAGTACAATTACTAATGCGTTACATAGACTGAACTCAATTGTTAATAGACTTAACTCAGAATTAACAATAGGTTAAGTGATGACAGGTAACAAGAGACATCTTTCTCGCCGTAACATACATGAGGCTAATCGGCTCCCCTAAGAGAATTATTCAAAGATACTATTTAGTGCCTCCTAAGTAAAATGTCTAACTACGGAAAAGGATTTTGTGGATAGATCTCTAAGCATTTGTTAAAGAAAACAGTGTAAACTAAAATATACCACTAACCTTAAACATCTACGTAGGTCATCTCAGAGCTGAAAATGAGAGGTCAAAGACTTAAAGGTGACAAACACAGAAAACACAAACACACACCTGAATACAAACACCCACCTGACGGCAAAAATGCACCTGACGACAAACACACACCTGACGGCAAACACGCACCTGACAACAAACACAGGCTTGACGGAAAACACACACCTGACGACAAACATACAACTGATGACAAACACACACCTGACGACAAGCACACACACCTGGATACAAACACACACCTGA